>OZ038378.1:158168470-158230970 GCA_964036045.1 Eutreptiella sp. 'Long Island Sound 2002'
CTTTGTCCCTAAGTTGCCTATTTGTAGCAATCTGTGTATTTTTTGTCCTTCGAACCCCTTACTAGGCCCCAAAATTGACCCCTACCCATCTGAATACCTTCCAAAACATGTTTTTTTGTTTGGTTCCCCATCCTCCAAATGGGGGGGGGGGTCCGCACATCAAAGCGAAAATTGCAGAATTTCCCAAAAAGTGCCAAAACGCTCCGCGTTGGCATATTATGAATATGTTGTTGTCTTGCGTTCGTTCTTAGTTGAGAAATCAAAGGGTCAAAGGGGATTTCCCATTGGTTTGTAGCGTATAGCCTTTGATAATTGGGGGGTGGTCCCATTTGTACCTACCCCTCGCATGGGGACCAGTGTTCGCGCTCATTGTGGTACATAAAGAGCTATTTTCGTATGTTTGTTGTGTCTTGTGGTGTTGTTACAATGTCACCCATTGGTTGAGGTGGTAGTTGTAGTCCACGCTGCATTATTGTCCAATTTATCGGCTATTGTAACACGTAATGAGCTTGTGGTATTGTTTTGTTGAACGTTGTTTGTCGTTGTTGTTGTGCTATTTTCCATCGTTGCACATATGGCATATGTCCTTAGTTTTGTGTCTTGGTACAATTGTTCATGTGTTGGCCACTGTTCTAACTAGCCCTCCTACCTTGTGCACAGGTTGCCGTAGACCTTGTTTTTGTGAGATAATTCCATGTAATATTGCTTTTTAGTGTGGCAACATGTGTCATATTCACTCTCCCTAGTAACCAGCATATCTATACAGGGTGGCGGCAATGATGGTTTCGGTGGCAAAAGAGGCCAGCGAATCCATGGCTTGGTGTAACGTGCCTGCAGCATCTTGTGTGTATTGTGTCCAACACTGCTGATGGGTTGGTTGTGGAGGGTGAGTCGGCAGCGCAAGTGAATCAAAACAGCGATATGGAGTGGGGTTTGGGGGGCGTCAGTTCAGCAAGTTGCTTGCATAGAAATTCCTATTCATGGTGTGGTATTGGAACCGCACAACCATGAGGTGTTGATTTCCAATCCAAACCAGCCTTTTGTAGGGTGTGGGCCGCCTTTGGGCGCCAATGGGCATTTTGGTGGGGCAACTGGGTGCCAACACTTGGCTCAACGACACAACGGAGGACTAGATGTGGCTTTCCTTCCGCCACACTACTTATACCCTCAAACCTCATCCAATTCCCTCACAGACGAGCAAAACAAATGGTGGGGTTTCTTTCCCACCGTATTCCGGACCCCCAATGCCTTAATTGCCCCCATGGTGAATGTAGCCATGTGGTCCCTGCCATGTGCATCTAGTTTAGGGGCACCCGTACGCCAACTACTATTTTTTTTTTGCTGACGGAGCTACATGATCCATTGTTTGGTGGAGTATTCGCATAATCTTGTCCTGGGATGGCGATGTTGTGTAGCTGGGTTGGGGGCTTTGTTGGTCGGTAACGTGTTGCCCATTATGGCAAAAGTGCCCAATCTGTTGTATCCTCATATGAAGCAATATTCTATTTTTTGGCATGTCGTTCTTCTCAATATACTAGCATCCGCGTGACTTGTAGGTGTTTTTTGGTAATGTTAGGGCATTGCGAAAGTTGTTGTCTATTTCTTTGTAACTCGAGACTAAAGTTCCACCAAGTGCCCGTAGCGCACTCACACAGCAGGGTCTGGGTCCCTGACAGGCCTTGGTGTGGGTTGGGGTCAGGGTTCCCTAACCTGGCCCCTCATTAGGTACGTAGGGTGGCACGAGGATCCCCCCCCCCCCGCCCCTCTCCCCATTGAAGCGGGCTTCTAGTGAGATCTCCAGTCTTCAGTCCCGCGTATTGTTTTGCTTGTACTGTAGCCCTGACCCGCTGACCTGTACTGTCCTGCCCTGTCCCACGCAGGCAGGCACAAGTCTCACATACCACCCGTCTGATACTCAAGGGTGTGTGTGGCAGGCTGCAACTTTCCCGAACAGAGGCAGGCCTGCCCCCCCCCCCCCCCCGAGGCAAAACATAGGTTTTGCTAACCTAGGTCGGAGACTTCCACTGTGGTTACCACAACTACCTTGGGTATTGGCACAGGCTCTGTTGCCCTTGGTCGTTTAGGTTTTTGGGGGCACGATGTGGAGCATGTTCCTTAGTTCCTCAAAGATGATAGCATTCCTAGCTTGCGTCTCTGTGGCTATCACGTGCATTGCAGCTAAGTGGCGGCACCCTTGTCTTTCCCAACACTGGATTGTGGTTCACATCTTTTGGTGGACTTGTTGCCTTCTGGGTCATAGGCCTACAACAAGTGTGCCACGTACGCCTACACCATTGCATGTGTTATGGCAACCTAGGTGCCTGACATCGTTTCGGATACCCACAGACTAGCTAGAGTCACCCCACTCCACAACAGAGCGTGCTAAAAGACCAAGACTGCATCCACCTGGCAATCACCGCCGGGCGTTGCCGCTTGTCTTTCATGTTTGTAGGCACACCCCGCTATGAGGAACACATGGAACTCAAGATAGGGCAAACCCAGGGAGCGCACAACCATTTGGCGTACAACTTTCTTCACTAAGCGGACAAAGCACCGAAACAAGAAACAAAAGCGGTTCATCAAGAACTACCTCACCAAAGAGAAACGTTTGGTATCGACGTGCACTACAAGGGTGACCTGACCACCATTTGGGGTACACAGATGTGCAGCTAGGGGGTGCATGGTGTCGAGGTGGTTGCGCTACGAGTAGGCTAGCTTTTGCTTGGTTCACCTTGGTTGGTTAGCATGTGCGTTTGATTTTCCATCTGGTGTCGTTGGCCCGCCAAAGGTGTCATAGGCCTAGGTGCACAACAATAATCTAAATGATAGGTACTATAATGTCCATGAAAAGCCTAGACCAAACCCTTCCAAACGCCCTTGATTCCAGGCCACCCCACAAGCCCGCCATGACTAGTATGACCAATGCCAACCCTTTAGTCTTGGCAACATTGTGTTTAGATGGGCGGCAAATGGTATTTTATAGTGTTGTATCCCGCGGCTCCCAAGGTGAAGATATATGCCCCTTGACAGCTACCACCACCTTGGTTTGGGGTCCAAGTACCTCAGTCTCGGATCCTTCTTGAGATGTTTTCAGTTCATAACCAACCACATCTATTCCCGTGTTGGTGGTTATTTGGTGCTGGTTGATGTGGTCCTCGATGTCGGGATTCCATGAGTGTTCCACAACACCTGCAAAATCTTGGGATCACAAGACACTAGTTGGATCCCATTTCCAAGGAAGAGAGCCTTGTACATCTTTTGGAAGATGAGCAATGTGTTGGCTACGATAGTAGTTTCACCGTTGTTCAATGCTAGCATCTCGTGAAGCCGAGGTATTGCCTTTTTTGTTAAAAACTCAAAATTGTTCAAAGTAGAGAACTCAAAAGAGTTCTTGGAAAGCCTGCAGCAGAATCAATCATGATGCTTTCTACTGCAGTAGGTGATTGCCACACCGGAGGCTTTTTAACGATGAAGCACAAAATCAGAATCTTAGTGGGTGGCGCTCTCGTGAATGAAGCACATTGCGGCAATGATTTTGTAGCATTTGGTGGACGACTCACAATCCTCCATAACCAAGCATGTGGTTTACCTTGAACGTTCAATCGCCTTTTGCATACTCTTTTTGGAGGAGCACCGGCTAAGCTGACCTCCGTGTTCCACAATCCACATACTGCACATGAGCAAAAAGCGTTTTGCCTAGTGCAATTGGCGCTGTTGCGCTAGCACCACATGCCTGGAGCCCCGGCGCAATCCACTTGACGGCCGTGATGGATGTATGCCATTTGGTGTGCCGCCACTACATTGCGACCCAATTGGGTTACACAACGCGGCACCTTTACACCATTTAGCATATATTGGGGGATAACGCACTTGTTGCCATAGGATGGTGCTACTGGGAATGGGTTGGTCGATACGGGGACACGCTAATATGCCCACAAACGCGACCACAGGCACCCTCGTTCGCGCGGCGGCATAGCCAAATGTCCTTGAAGCTTGTTTACCCTAGGCAAAATGTAGTAATGTTGCCATGCCACGCGTTCACGTAGCCGAGTGCCATATCTTGGTGGTAACTGGAAATGGAAGGATTGGGGACGATTGGGGACCGTGGAGAACCAATGCATGGAAAAAATCTTCTCGGCGGCCGTCATCCACCATTCCACCGCATAGTCGCTCCATTACTCCCACACGGACACCCATAGGTTGCGGAAGGCCACTGCCCATCGGACATAAAACACGAGGTGAGGGTGCATGCCGGCACCCTTGTGTGGGCACAGAGGGGGCATTGGGGCCGGTAATGATCTCACGGCGGCCCAGTGCCACCACACTTGACATGGACCCAAAACCACAGTACACACGTCAAGCAACAAGTGCCACGGAGCGGGAGCCATGACGACTAGTGTGCGCCCTCGAATCGTGATGTGTGTTGCCGTTGTACCGTTGACTTCTTGGCCAACGTAGGCATCGGCCCGCACACATGGCTACATCCACACCACCCTTTATGTTTTAGTTCGGTGCCGAGAGCTTCATCGCCACCTTAGTGAGGAGGTGGATCTCAATGTTCCGACCGATTTCCTTGCGGCCCTGTGCCCTGGTGGCCATAATTCTTTTCTATGGCCGGGGATCCATTGAGGGGGAAAAATTCTCATCTGGAGATTGTACCTCTCTTTGGATTGGAGATATGTATACGTGCAATAACGGCCAGTTGGTAACCCCCCGGGATCCGGTTCACAGAGGGTCGTCCTTGCTACAACCGGGTGCAATGACAACGAGGCGCAATGTAGTGCCACATATATGGGATCCCTGAATGCTGCACGGTTCTACAATACAATAAGATCATGCGAGCTCTCCCTGTCATACAAACTAGGCCCCCTTGTGGCTTTCTACTTAGGGCCACGTGCAGAGCGGTGCAATGGAGGGGCCATGAGGCAACGGATACTGGGCTCGCATACGCCCCCGTGTCACAGGCGCATGGTCATCACCACATAGTTTAGTGTGTTTTCCTTGCTGCACTGCAGCGCAGACCAGTTCTGTACCACTCCAGGTGGCTGCTGACTGTGCTTTGGCCTTGGCCATCGGTACATTGGGGTCAGCTCGCACCGACCACCCTCCCACAGTGCCGGTTAGTCTCTAACCCTTGCTCTGCGGGTCTTGCTCTTGCTGCCCCTGTCGTGCTCTTGCTCTCTGGCACATAAAGACGTGTCATGTTCGAACTCTGGGGGCGCAAAGGCGTCCCGATGTTTCACCATCAAACTATTCAGCTCAATGCTTCAATGGCTGCCCACACATCCAGGTCAGCTCGCACCCACCACCCTCCCACAGTGCCGGTTAGTCCCCAACTCTCGCTCTGCGGGTCTCTCCCTCCCTCCCTCCCTCCCTCTCTCTCTCTCTCTCTCTCTCTCTCTCTCTCTCTCTCTCGCTCTCTCTCTCTCTCTCTCTCTCTCTCTCTCTCTCTCTCTCTCTCTCTCTCTCTCTCTCTCTCGCATAAAGGGGTTTTCGGGATGTTTGGTGGGTCTCTATCCCCCCCGGGGTTCGAACCCTCCTCCACAGGACAGAAGAGGTGTGTTATACCCACTGAGCTACGAAGAGTTGTTGTCTGCACTGTTGTTCTGACTTTTCCTGCTCCCCCCTGCATGATGTCCCTTGTCAGGCATATTGCCGTTCCTACGGCGGTGTGCTCAGCAGCGTGTAGAGGAACCGCACAGCGTCTCCGGATACCGGGTCCGCCTGCCTGAAGAGCGTTCTCTGGGACAGCCTTAAGAGGTCAGCTCGACCCGTCAGCCACACATGCATGCGGTCTCAATTTCCTGCTCACAGAGGAGGGCACCGCTCTGTGTCCCTCTGCCGTCGGACAGTGGAGAATCGCCTCCCACTGGAACGGGTGCCACTTGCCTGCACTTTTGGGTCGCCACTGGACCTGCATGTTCGTCAGAGCCTGAGTCTTCAGGGTCCAGCTGATTTGGACCATCACCGAGTAGAGTTCTTGGTTGCTCATCAGCAATGGCTCTCCATGATTGTCCACAATTGCACAGTGCATCCTGGTGCTGTGTGGTTGGTCCAGTCGGAGCCAAATCTGCGGGCCCAGGCCATAGTGGTCAGCTCGGCATTGACTGCCCTCAACCCTTCGTTCGCAATGGCGTCCAGCTGGCTTAGTGCTTGCACCTTGAAACGCTGGCGTTGGTGCTGGGGCTTGACCTTCTTCGGGGCTGGCTGAATTTGTGTGTAGGGGCCATGTCGATGCTGACGTGGTCCTTGCTCCTTCCATGGCCTTCCCGGCGGCATCACGCCAGGGAGCTCTTCCGCGACAGGACGCGGGGTTTGTGCCTGAGTTCAGCCGTTGCCGTTGCCACCCCTTTGTGCTTCTGTACGTCGCGACAGGACGCGGGTCTCGTGCCAAAATGCTCTCGCGTCAAAACGCAGGTTTCGGGCACGCCGGCTTTTTTGGGCTTTAAACCTGTGAAAATTCCGCATTAGAATGCAGGGGTCACAGGCTCTGCTGCTAACGACCTTGTCCAGGGTTCCTGCTTTTCCTGAGCTTTCGCCTCTTACGTTGTTGCCTGGTGTTGCTCACATCCGTGCTGAAGGACAGTGTTTGAGCTGCAGACATTTCTTCCAACAATCGTCCCATGTGTTTGTATCCTGCCCAAGCCGATTATTTACGGGGGTTTACAGTGGTTTTGGCCCCCGGCCCCCACATGGTGTAAATTGTTGTAAATTTTCCCAAAAGTGGCGTAAATTTCTGTAAAAATAGTGTAAATTTAAAAAACGGACGGTGTCACTCAACAGCTCAACCAATTACAAAAACTCAAAACTCTGTAATATGGTGTTCTGAACATTGGTTGCTTGGGCCTTGTGACCCCAAGTGGCGTTTTCCCACCGTTTGTACGATTGGTTTCGTGTTTGGATTAAAAAATTGTTTGTGTGTACATACTTATATAGACCGGCAGGCTGGGTTTTTTTTTTAGGTGGGTTTGCCCAAGCACTGCCGGGGGTGGGAGGGGTATCGTGGGCTGGGAAATGTACTATGGACCCAGGTTGTGGTCCAAAAATTGTGCTGTCACAAGGACAGAAAAATGCTGCAAAAAAACTGCACAGCAAGCTGCAAAAAGAGCGGCACATTCATCAAGGGAGAGGGGGGGAGGGTGGTTGGGGTGGGGTACGTACATTAGTTTCGCGATGTGGGTGGGAGGGTCAGAGGATACATGGAAAGGTTACAGTCAGAGGTAAAAAGCAGGCAGTACATGAAACAGGTCAGAACAAGACAAGTCAGAACGACACAACACAACGCCACAGAAATCCTATGTTGCTAGCTGCATGGCATCACTGTTTGATGCCCCGCAGCCATGACTCGAGGGCCTCCGGATCCTCCTCGATCCACGCTTCCAGGCCCTCTGCAGGGTCAAGACGATCCTCTGAATGGCCTGCAAACAGGGCAAACAAGAGGAAACATTAACCCGGCAAGGGGGAAGTCAGGCACCTGCAAGCAGGCAGGGTGGCAGGGCAGCAGAAAATACCTGTTGGGGGGATGCTCCGCTCGTCCGCCTGCCACATAGTCACATTGCCAGTCCCATCTGTAGTGCCTACATGGCGGAGAGCAGCAGCAGGGGTAGCAAACTCTTGCCACTCTGCAGCCGGGTCTTGCTTCCGCACCCACATTACATGAGAAAGCTAAGGCGGCAGAGAACATTGAAAGTAACCCCATACTTGATTCAACCTAGTGGCTATGAGGAATTCCCAAAAGCGTGGACTAGACCTCATACACCCATAATCCCATTACCCTGTCGGCCCTAAGCTTGCCACACCGAAGCGTGGATTGTGAGTCCCTAACCCCAACTCGAGGGGCCACGCAACAAAGCGTGGATTGAGAGTCCCTAACCCCAACTCGAGGGGCCACACAACAAAGCGTGGATTGAGAGTCCCTAACCCCAACTCGAGGGGCCACACCGAAGCGTGGATTGTGAGTCCCTAACCCCAACTCGAGGGGCCACGCAACAAAGCGTGGATTGTGAGTCCCTAACCCCAACTCGAGGGGCCACGCAACAAAGCGTGGATTGTGAGTCCCTAACCCCAACTCGAGGGGCCACACAACAAAGCGTGGATTGTGAGTCCCTAACCCCAACTCGAGGGGCCACGCAACAAAGCGTGGGAAGGAGAAGGAAAGTTTGAACGAATGTGTTCGCCCCAGAAAGAAATTGGCGCTACACTCGGGCCGGGGTTTTGCTCCGAATGCAGGAGCTTCAGGTAGCAACAAACCATTTGTATAGCGCCCCGTCTTGCTAATCCGCGCTGAAAGCACCTCGCAACAAACGACATTTGTATAGCGCCTCGTCTTGCGAAATCTGGCGCTCGGTAGTAGTTCATGCTGCAATGTACCAAGTAGGCAGCAGCAACATGGTACAAACATGGTAAAAACAAAAATATACATCACATGTGGGCAATGTGGGGGGGGGGTGTTTATGATATTTCCCAACATCTAGTAGCATGCAAAAGACATGGGTTCCCGAATTTACACCGAATTTACAAAAATTTACAGAAATTTACGCCACTTTTTGCGCAATTTACAAAAATTTACGTAATTTACAGCGTAAATTGGATTTGGCCCCCGGCCCTACCCCCACTTTTAATCGGCTTGATCCTGCCCCTATTTCCTCACTACCCGAACTGCACGAGTTGCGTGATTCCATTCCGCGTGGTGCTGGTTCCCCGGAGGCTTCCCCTGTCAGCTCATCACTATCCATGGGTACCATACCCAGGGATGACCAGAGTGCTTTGGTGTCCTCTGACTCGGATCCAGAACCTCCCCTCAACCCTACCGTGGACTCCGACCCGGATGATGATTGTTGTGTGACTTGTTGTGACCACAGCGGGCTCCAGCACATGCCTTCCATCTCCAATCCATTCGCCACCTCATTCCCATGCACGTTGACATGTGCTGGGACGTGTTCCCACCAGACTTCTCTTCCTTGCTTTGCCATTTCCTGGAGCAGCATTTCCCACACGGGCACGTGGACCTGCAGCTTGCCGGATGTGGTTGTCCATCCCTTTGACCTCCAATGCTGTGCCCTGCCGGTCGCTTCTAGTTGCGGGTACTGTGAGTCGGTGAGGATTGCCAATTTTGGCACCCAGAACCCCTGTAGGGCTTCGAGCGCTGCCCAAAGCTCCGCTCCGTTGTTTGTTTCCCGGTGGCGTGTCGGTACATAGCCGCAGAAACGCACTTTAGGCCCTTGCTCATGCTGCGAAACTTCAGGCCCCTGCGAATACGCCAAAGCCACCTACCCTGCACATGTCCTTGTGGCTCAGTCTTTTTGATGACCCGTCTGTGTATACAATCCTGTACCCTTTCGCTACCAGTTCTGCATTCAGGTCTTGTACTCCTTGAAGCACTCCCGGGCCTGCCTGCCTCGGGCGCTTTGGACGTGAATTTGTTTCCCTGTGCCAATTGTGTGTGCCGGCGTTGCGTTCCCGCGTGAAGCACTCCGTGTGCGTTTGCCACCACACACTCAATCCCCCATTTACGTGCACTTCCCCTTGTCGTGGCTGCACTCCTGTATCACGAAGGTGCTCCAGCGACTGCTTGAAGCCTCTCCACTGTTCCCTGCGATCTCCTGAATAAAACCCAATCCATTCACACGGCTCCCTGAGCCAGGTTGTCAGGTATGATGTGAACACTTCTTGCCGACCACACTGCCCAGCCTTGATCCGTGTTCCGCAACCACTCCTGTTGGTCGGATTCCCTCATATCTCGGACTGGAGACTTCCCGTCCCCAGTTTCTACCGGGCCATAGTAGTGCTGTATCACCGCCGCCGCCGCTTTGAACATGGGGCACTCGACCATAGCGTGCTTGACCGACTCCTTTTGCGAGCATATCGGGCACTTGTCCGTGCCCGACCTCTTGTAGACTCCTGCATGCACCATCAGTTTGTGCCACAGCACTCGTTGTGCAAAGTCCAGCACCCTTGGCGGTAGCTGTGCTTGTGCCCATTGCTCCCATACCTCCGGTGTTTGTGGGTCGCGGACCCCCGGCTGTGAGGCGTAGAATTGAAGCAGCCATGCCCTGGTCCAGTTTTGGACGTGGACTGTGGGGGTATCAAACCCCCCTTGAGAAGGGACTTTGTTTAGGAGCCGTCCGCCGTGATTGTATACCCCCTTCCATGTACGAGGCAGAGAATTCAATAGCCTCACATCTTCCAAAGCTTGTAATTGACCCCACGTCAGTACTCCCCTGCGGATCATTTTCATGTTGTAGTAGGAGCAGTTGAACTCATTCCGGAAGTAGACAGAGTGCCACAGTGGCAATTGGTCCCGGTTTTTTGAAGGGGCCACCTGCGGGGCCACCCGTTGGATATATGAGTGTGCCTTTGCCAACCATCCCAAGAACGTCAGTCCCGCCGTCCGAACCATGCCCAGTTGGATATATGGGAGGTTGTCTTTAGATGGTGTAAACCCCATTGTTGTCGCCCATGCATAGAATGTCTCCACTGCCTTGTTGGGATACTTGTGAGGCTCTCCCAAGAGGCTGACGAACGGAGCCGCTGCCTGGTGCATGAGAAACCGCTCGGGCTCTGGCAGTGCCAGTCCCCCCTGCGTCCGTGGCCGCGAGAGGATTGGCAGAGTGATTCCCCAACTGTTGGTGCCCATGGTCACGTGGTAGACTAGCTTCGGTTGTCTGATCACCGGGGTTGGGGCATAGTATGCCTTGGATATCCAGGCCACAACTGGCAGGATCCATGATGTCAGCATGAAGGCGCGCTCGTCCATCCGCAATTGCAGCGTGGATACCACCCTTGCGCGCCGAAAGGACTCTTGCAATGCTGGTGCAAAGGCCTGTTCTGTTGTCAACCCCCATCCCTGGTCATCTTGATGGTGTCGTATATTCCCCAAGCGTACCCCAAGATACTTGACGAAGTTTTTGACGTCCACCGTGATGTCTCCAAAGCACCTCGCCCACTCCGTTCCCCCACAATTGCGAACTATCGCTGCCATTTTGTTCAAGTTGACCTTCAGTCCAAAAAACCGTCCAAAGCAGGACACCACTTTCCATACTTTCCCCAGCAGCTGTGGATTGGCCTGTCCGTCCAGAAAGATGATGAGGTCATCTGCATACATCATGACAATCAGTCCTGGATCTAGGTCTTGTAGTGGGAAGATCACAAAGGACGCCACTAGGGAGAACAGCGCCGGGGAGAGTGGGTCTCCCTGGTGCGTACCCGCGCGCGGGTGGTGGTGGACCCCTGGGACATATCCCCACCCACTGAGTACAGATATGGTGGACGCAAAAGATGCGGGATCGGTCGGATGTATAGGAACGGTATGCACATTAGACCCAGTGCCGCCGCCACCATCTCGTGAGACATCGTGGAAAACACATTTTTGTTTGCAAAAGGCGGAGCACAAGAACACTGCACAGAAGTTGGGGACGGCAGTACAAAGTATCACCAAGGCCGGTACCAATGCCGGCGATAGAAGCTGACCCCGCCCTCCAAGAGAGCCATGGCTGCCCGCCTGCAACGCGGACGCAGTCCCAGCACATAGCGGTCAACAGACGAGACTGACCCAACGCAAGAACCCGGGGATGGATCGGTCCCCCGCTCAGCACGTCAGACTGCCGCCACATGAGGCGGTGATCATGCTGGACCCAACCACACGCAACCATTTAACCCGTGAAGGGCGGGGTGCAGGTGCAACCCCCCCCCACCCCCCAACTAAACTAGACTTGGTTGGGGTCCGGTGGGCGGATGGCCGAACCCAGAAGAGGAGCGGCTGCCGTGGGTGGGTGGGCGGGTAAAGACAGAAAAACTGCCTAAGAAAGGAGGTGCAAACAAAAGTTGAAACGAGGTTCAACTAGTGTTTGCAAAAGGCGGAGCACAAGAACACTGCACAGAACTTGGGTATTCATTCTCCGCTGCAACCCTCCCTGCCCCCCCCCCCCCCGGCCCCAGCCACGCACTGGTGCCATCAGGAACCCGCTGGCCATAGCAGAGAACCCGAGGGGTGGAAACTGAGTTCTAAACCCCCTCCGAAACACCAACCAACGCAGAAAACTCCCCATGGGCCTTAGGGCCGCCAATGCAGTTTGCACAAGCACAGCACAAGAAAACTGCACAGAACCTTCCCCCCCCCCCCCCAGCAACCGCAGGTCCCGCCAACGTGCACAGCTGTCCCGCGTCTACCCGAGACACGGCGCCACGCTCATGGGCAGGGACCAACGGCTGAAGGGGAGTGGAAGCAGGGGCCGCGCCGGGCTCTTTGCCCACTTCAGCAGGAGTGCACCCGGCGGCCTCCACTCATGAGCCTATTAGTAATAGTCCACAGGCCTGGCAAGACTGGACCTGGGGCCATATTCAGCTTACGGGCAGGTCCTTGGGACAGGCGGTCTGCCTCCGCCTGGGCACAAAGGCCTTGGCTCACTGGGCAGCGAATAGGGCGACCTCCTCTGCAGTCCTCAGAGCCTTCACCCGTCACGACGGCCTGCACATAGTTGCCGAACGTGGAGAACAAGGCCAATCAGCTGCCAGAATTGGTGGTCTGGGGGCTAGTGCTGCTCAATCCGCTGCCGCCAGAACTGTGTCCTGGAGGCCAGTGCTGCTCAAACCGCGGCCGCCAGCACTGGTGGTCTGGAGGCCAGCGCTACTCAAACCGCTGCCGCCATAACTAGTGGTCTGGAGGTCAGTGCTGGTCAAACCGCTGCTGCCAAAATTGGTGGTCTGGAGGCCAAAGCTGTTCGAACCGCTGCCGCCAGGAATGGTGGCCTGGAGGCCATTGCTGCTCAAACCGCTGCTGCCAAAATTGGTGGCCTGGAGGCCAGTGCTGCTCAAACCGCTGCCGCCAGAACTGGTGGTCTGGAGGCCAGTGCTGCTCAAACCGCTGCTGCCAAAATTGGCGGTCTGGAGGCCAGTGCTGCTCGTACTGCTGCCGCCAGAAATGGTGGTCTGGAGGTCGGTGCTGCTCAAACCGCTGCTGCCAAAATTGGTGCCTTGGAGGCCAGCGCTGCTCAAAACGCTGCTGCCAAAATTGGTGGTCTGGAGGTCGATGCTGCTCGAACCGCTGCCATCAGAACTGGTGGTCCGGAGGTCAGTGCCGCTCAAACCGCTGCCTGCCCTAAGGCCCATGGTGGGGAGTCATATGTCCCCCTAAAAAGACAGAAAAACTGCCTAAGAAAGGAGGTGCAAACAAAAGTTGAAACGAGGTTCAACTAGTGAAGTCCACTAACAACGCCGCTCTTTCACGTAAGCCATCCCAGAGAGCCCGCGAACCATAGACATGCTGGAGGATACTTCTGTGACGAAGGAAGCCCGTTTGCTGAGCCGGGATGCAGTGGAGAAGCACATCCTCCAACTGGATCAGGAGAATGTTGGTGAGCCACTTCTGTCGTGTCGTTTGCAGTGCAATTGGTCGGAGAGAGTCTGGTGTTTGCATTGCCTTTGTCTTGGGGATCATTGTCACCACTCCCGATGTCCATGTCTCCAGCATTGCACCCGCGTCGAGAAAACATTTCAGTGATTCATACATTTGCGGTTCGAAAATTTCTGAGAATCTCTTGAAGAACTTTGCCGAGAAGCCGTTCAGTCCAGGGGAACTGTTGCTGGTCAACCTCTTGAGACCCTCATGTACTATGTCCAGGGAGAGCTGCTTGAATAGGAGTCGACCTGCTTTGCGCAGCCGCTGTTCCACTCCTAACGCCTTAAGGTAGGCCACACATTCTTCCTCCGTGGCTCCCGCTGGGGTGGACACTCGGTCCCAGTGTTCAACTAGCTCTTGGGCCACCGTCTTTGCACCGCGTACTGCAGTGCCGGCCCGAGACACCAGCTGCCAGAGTTTCTTTCGTTCCTGCAGCTCCCTCATCAGCCGGTACAATTCAGTTCTGCGCGTTGTCAAATCCCCTGATGTTTCCCTGACGCGATCACCCCCTTGAGTTTGGAGAGTATTTCCATGCCCGTTCTGTCACGCTGTGCTTTTTCATACACCCCAACCAAGAGGGTGTAGGCTGTTGCCGCCTCTGTTGTTGCGATTCCCAGTGATGAAAGGAACTCACTAACCGCCGGTGTGACGGAGTCCCTCGTGGAGACACGTAGGAGCCTTAGAGCTTGTAGTTCAACCGACTGCTTTTTGTTTTTGTGTTCCCTTTGATAATTGACCGCCTTTGTTTGGATGCAGCCCAGTGCATCTTCCCACCACTGGTCCCCAGTCGAGGTGATAGACTCGAGGGAGGTCTCCAGCTCTTCCATTGCCTCGCGGTCTTGGAGGATTGTCTCTGGGCAGTGGAATCTGGGGATCGTGCCCTCTGTTTCGAAGGAGGGGGCGTGAATTCAGCCAGGATCGCTTTGTGGTTTGAGTTGGCAGCAAACATGGGGTACACGCTAGTCGCCAAGCTCAACAATTCCGACGTCGTATGGATTTGGTCGATGCGGCGTAATCTCTGTGGATCGAGCCGTTCTCCTTTCCGAGGGTAGCCGTACGTGAAGCCCGTTGGACACAATGACTCTTTGTCCTTGATATCCGTCAGAGTTGGACAATGGATGTCCACCATCATGCAGACCCGCTTTCGCCAAGGTTGCGACCTCTTGCTCTCGGGCACGTAAAGACGTGTCATGCTCGAACTCTGGGGGCGCAAAGGCGTCCCTATGTTTTACTACCAAACTATTGTGATCAGCACATAAGATCAGGTTCGGTCCGTGCAACTCCTTGGCGATGTCTTTCCATTGCGACTGTTGTCGCGTGTGTTTGTGATGGAAGTGAACCACCACTAGAGTGATCTCCAGTGGACCACTCGACAGTGAGGCTTTCAGCGCCCTGTGAGACAAGAACTGCATTGACTGTAAGGTCCATTTGGATGTTTTCCATGCCAGTGCCACTCCTCCCCGTCCTTCTTCATGGAGTGGCCCGTCCAAGCCGTACCCGTACTTTGACAGGCACCGCGTGCCCGCCTGACGATCCTCCGCCTTGACAAAGTGGGGCTCTTGGATGGCGAAGAAATCCACCTCCAGGGACCGAAGTAATGAACCTATGGCCACTATTCGAGTTTGCTTTCGCTTTCTCATGGTTACTTTGGTTTGAAATCCATTGACATTTTGGGATAAAACTCTGAGCGTGCTGCTCAGAGGGATGCTTGATGCGGACGTCATCTTGCCACTCCATTGGACGACGAAGCCTCATCCTCCTTCAAGTCCCGTTTGTGTTTGAGGGAGCTGATGACCTTGTCGACTTGATCGTCCAATTCCATTGCCTTAGCCATTTCACCCGCCGTGACTAGGCCTTGCTTGCGTGTCTTGCCGTCATCTGTGTTCCTCGGCCGGTCTGTGATACGCTTTTTGCGCGCCTCATAGTCCGCCTCGGAGATCACAAACATTAGAGGCATTCCAAAATCCGACAAGTAGACTTTCCAAATTAGCTGTGACACACTTTCCCCGGTCAGTCGCCATGTGGCCGTGCGCATTTCCCCAACGCTCCACCTAACACGGTCCGCGATGTACCGGCATTGTACCGAGGGAGCAAGAGCCTCAGCCGAATCCGAGAGATACCACCAGGGTGCCACATCCAGGATGTACACTGTGCCCACCAGCTCCTTCTTCCACGTCGACGGAGCATTGGGCTTGGAGATGATGTCTCGGTCGAGGAACTGCCCTGTCTTGAGGTCCTTGAAAACAGCCCCAATGGCCGCCACCAGTTCACGATACCTTGTCTTCAGCGGCGAGTGCCCAGTTTCTGTGCGACCCAGCAGTAGCTTACTTGGGCCCAACACATGGATTTTCACTAGTGACTGCGATTGCAAGACGCCTGGGACCGTCCAGAACATTGCAAGAACTGAGGCATACATCATGGGCGACCATGTTTCCTTGTGTGTCTTCTTTATCCAGACCTCATAGACAGCAGACATCTTTGTCAAGTTGGCCCCACGATACCATTCCACTGGCTGAATCTGAAACCTTGGCTTGGACCCGAATTGCGAAACGACGGTATTCACTTGTTCCTCATTCAACTCCGTGAAAAACAACTTTGAGTTCCGTGGGTCTGTTCCCGGAAGGAGATGGACTTCATCAGAGTTCAAGCCCATAGACCCCAACAGAGCATTGATCAGGTCATTGTGGACCTGGATGGCGTACTAATTGTCCCGCACATCTGGCTCATGGAACACCACTTTGTCAACCTCTGCCCCAGGTGTCATAAGTCGCAGGAGCTTGTAGGCTGGAGGCGGCGACAAGTTCCTGGAGTCCTTTTGCTGCTCGCAATCCAGACATCAAATCGACCATGTGTGCGTATGTGCATGCTCGAGGTTACTAGACTTGGCACATCAGTTGTGACACCCTTGTGGTTGTCCGTATGCAAGAAGTCACCGATGACGGTCGCTACAAGTAGGCTGATATTCCAAAAATTCGGCCTCAAGAGAACGTTGCCGATATGTCTACCATGCGAATGTGTGATTAGCGTTGTGCAATCAGATTCAGCGGCGTATGCGACAAGCAGGTCTTGCAGGGCACCTTCCTCCAACACTTCTTATGCAATTTGTTTGGGCTGTCCCGGCCGGCCACACCTCTCATTGTTGAGATCCCCCACGGGCACGCCCAAGTTTTGAATGTTATCAAGCTACGAGTCCGGTGACGCATGGTGGTCACGCGAAAAGGACCATCTATGTTGACAATAGCAAATGGGGGCTGGTCAAGCAAGGCCATACGGACGGCTTCAGTTTTTTTCTTTCTCAGGATGAAGGAGGTGTTGGAGGATGGCCTTTACACAGGGCTAGAGTGGGGGTTGCCTTCGGGGCTTGGAGCATGAGAGGGTAAGAGAGCATCACGGCTGGATGGTGGTGATGGGGGATGGGGTCTAACATCGGGGGGATTGGCCCTTGACATGGGGAAGAGGACAATATGATGGGACTTTGAGGGACCACTTCCTTCTTCTTGTGTTGGCACAATGACATCGTGGCAGTGGCTGAGAGTAGAAGGACATAATGGACCACAACAAATGTATCCAGCCATCTTCGTTAGATTGTGGGGCAAGCCTGGCTTATGTCACAGGGCGTGCTCATATATAAGATACAGGACCCACAGACCCCAAGAACCACCACCCCAAAAACAAATCTACGGCCTCGCCAGCACAGACCATTCAGGTCAGGGCCATTGTTGGCACGCGCTTGATGCTCATCGGCACAACCCCAATGTGCTGCAAAGCGCCCGGGATGTGACCAATACGCGCATTGCGTGCCCGGTGCACATTGTTGCACGCTCAATTTACGCCGGTAAGCAACTCGTATGCGCTTGTATGCGCCCTCGAGAGCAGCACACTTGAGAGTAGCAAAACTTAGTGCTTTGCGGCCAATGCACGCCTCGTGCATACTGGTTCATGCCTATTACATGCTGTTATGCGCTCGGTACCATTTGGTATGAGTCCGGTATGTGTTTGTGAGCGCCCCGTACGAACTAATCTTTGCGCGATAAACCTTGCTACATGCCCTGTGAGAGGGGTTGCCAGCACATGTGACTTGAAAGCACTGAGGATGTTTAGTGAGGTATCCGCTCCATGGCATGATGCGCTCAGCGATAGCATGGCACGGGGCCCTGCACGGCACTAGCTAGCACATAACATGGGATGCCCCCCACGGCCCCCTTGGTTGCCACACGCGATCATAACAACAACTAGCCATAGGCTAGGCAAGGCTGCCCCCCACAGCATACGAGGGCACCGCAGGTGTGGAACACCAAGGTGCACCCCTTGACCCCGTGCACAAGAACCCCCCCCCCCCCATAACACGAGTGTGGTGTCTTTATACGAACAATGGAACCCCGGGAAGGCCCACCACCATCCGGCCAACGAACGGCAATTTCGGGGCTTTGTGGGGGGCCATGGCCTAGGCTACATGAGCTTAGCGGCCACTACATGGGTTCCCATGGGTGATCGAGTACCCCTATTGTCACCCAGTGACCACCAAAATCCATGCCAAGGGCGACAGAAGGGTTTCGGAAACATTTGAATTCTCAAAGTATTTCAACTGCCACCAAAAAACCTCAACAACAGGAACTTCTGGGCTTTAAGGGGGCCCACGGCTTGGGCTATATGGGCCTAGCAGCCAATATGTAGGTCCCCATGGGTGCTCAAGTACCAGTTGTATCAACAAATGATGACCCAAAGCCATGCTAGAGGCGACAAAAGGGTTTCCAAAAATTTCAAGTGCCACTGGACATCCTCAACAAGGGCAATTGTGGTGCTTTTGGGGGGGCCTTGGCCTAGGCTGCATGGGCCCAGCGGGCACCATGTGGGTCCCCATCGGTGCTCAAGTGCCTAGATTGGCAGCAAATGATCACCCAAACCCATCCCAGAGGCGAAGGAAGGTTTTTCAAAAATGTCACATTTTTGGAAAATTTTAAGGTCCACAAAAAAATCATCAGCAAGAGCAATTTTGGGGCTTTCGGGGGGCCCATGGCCCGGGCCACATGGGTGTGGCAGCCACTGCGTGAGACCCCTTGGGTGCTCAAATACCCGTCTTGGCACCGAATGATCACCCACACCGATCCTCGAGGCGACAAAAGCGCTTCGGAAAATGTCCAATCTTCGAAAGTTTTCAAGTGCCACAACACAGAATGAGCATGCTGCCACAAATTGCAAAAGGTGGTCATTTGTGTAATCTTGTGGCAGTCCCGCAAACGCCGTAGGCTGAAATCAGCCTACATGGGGGCTGAGAATGCTATTTTTGGAGAACAGATGGTACTGCTGTTTGGTGTTCGGCTGATGTGCCACCTGGCCAGCCCACCATACATGGTTGAATGGTTCTTTCATAGGCCAATCAAAATAAAATTTGAGCCTAATGTCCATGGTGGCAGCAATGACCGTAGCGTGGAAAGGGATGCTATGCGAACGACCCCAAAAGAAGGGGGGGGTGGGGGTTATACGACACCCGGAAGTGATTTTCCGTTTGAGCACTTTTCAGCATGTGCCATCGCTTCGAACATGGTTTACACGTGTGCTTTGTACCCCTTGCATCTTTGTGATTGCTGAAGGGCTCACGTTGCCCACTTTTTGCACTTCTTTCCCGCTTGTAGAGAACACCTTGGCATTATTCCCTGTCGTTTTCAACATTTGTGACCTTTCCCATGTACCCTCAATGTTTCTTTCCTTCTTTGCACACACAAAAGCACACAGGAGCAAACACATTAACAAGCACAATCGCAACCTTTGAAAGAATGATGGTTGAAACTGATCGCACTATACCTTCAGATTGGCAAGAAAATATTGTGTGTGAGTCGCATGCCACTGTAGACCCAAGGAACCAGGCAACAAAAGGCAATTTGTGTGCGATTTGGTGAAAAATTCTGCGGCGGGGGGGGGGTGATTCTTCTTTTGAGAGGGGGGTCCATGGGCAGGGGGTCTCCTTTCCAAGGGATGGGTCCATTGGCATGGGGGATGGCAGGATGCTGAAGAGCGCAACACAATAGTGGGAACCTGGTGGTTGGTGCTGATATGATGGGCACCAGGGATGCCGCAAGAAAAAGACATGGTAAACCCAAGCTGAGGGACAGCACAACAAAAACCAGGTGTATTGTGGCCATGTGGCACAGCAACATGCAGGAATGTGCAAAGGAAGGGGGAGTTGCATGCAATTCCACGCTGTGCACTGTACTGCAACACCATGCCACTGGGCCTGAAATTGGGACGAAATCAATGGCCATGTAAATTGATATACCAAAACTTTGCACAGCATACGCACAGAGCGTGCAACTCCCTTAGTCAGTGTGGAGGAAGCTTCGAGAACACTGACACCTGTCTGACAGAGCCGTCTGCCTCGAGGACCGGTTCCGGCAACTGACATGATCTGCTTTTTGTTGCTGTTTGTATCTAACAGAGGGCGCAGAGCAGAATGGAGAAAAGCTGGGACTGTTCCCGCTGAACCCCCTCTGCGTCAGGAAGGTTTCTTGCGGGCAGTGATTCTTATTAGGAGCAAACAGTTCGTCATCTGTGGAGCTTGGGAAGCAGGAGAGATCAAATCGCAAAGAATTATCAAAGCAATTGGATGCACCACCACCTTTCTGTATTGTGATCTCTGGTCAGCATCTTCTTTGATTGCACATTAATTCTGACAGACACCTTTGGGGTTCATTTCTGCACTCCTGTCCTGGTGGCATGCTCAGTATGCATTGACATGGCACTCACATCTGTAGTATGCATTGACATGGCACTTACAATCACCTCATTTTACTTGGCAGGGGTGACTTTGGGGTGTGCTTACGGCAATCACATGCTGGGTCCGCTGTAAACACTCCATCTATAAAGCACCTGCTGAATTGCGTCAGCAGATGGTGTCTTCAACGGTCCTTTGGGGCGAGAGTCACAGAGTTGAGAGTTTAACAAGGGGTGGGGGTGCATGACCGTGTAACGTAGCAAGGCTCACCTGTATCACCACTGTGGAGCTGTCCACTGCATACAATCAGCCCACCACAATGCAACAACCCCGCCAAGGTTTACCTGAAGACCGGGTCATGAGTCTTAGATGGAACAATAATGAAGTAAAAGAGCATTTGCTGACACCGCTTGCAAACACTTGTTCATTCTCCTCGTTCGACACAGAACCTCAAATTGCGTGTCCCTTCCTCATCTGGCAACCTCAGCATAGTTGACCACCAAACCCTTCCACAGGCAACAGCCCCTGTGCAGTCACTTGGCTGCACTACATTGCCCGGGCACGCAGAGGCACCGTTGAAGTGCCACATGTGCTCCATGTCATCTTCTTTTTTATTTTTTTATTTTTTCAACTCTTGACCGAAGTTCCACCAAGTGTCCGCCGAGAGTACACCAAGCAGGTCATGGGTCAGTGACTGGGCGGTTTCGGATGTGGGCTAGGTATGACCTATCCCAACCAAGCCAGCTGCGGCGGGAGGAACGCTCCATGTCATGTTCACGCGCTTGTCTTGCACACAAATTTCCTGCCACGGAGTATAGGGTTGGGCTAACGTGGGCTGAGGGGATGGCGCTTTTTTTGTTGCTCCGGCCTCTTGGGAGCAAGCTACGGCTGTTTGGGACCAACCCCACTCACTGCAATTCCAAACCAGATGTGATCCCCTCCCAACTACCCAAATCGACCATCCCCACACTGTGCATCTGTCCGTAGCTCAATATGGTGTTGTGCAACTAGGGCTTGATCACAAGCCCACAGACTGTGATTGCTTGCAGGAGAGCGTCCTTGCTTTAGGCCACGGGTGGAGGGCAAACTTGCTGGGGACAATTTCCACAGGGACAATTTTGTAACCTCTGGGAATCCCCTAGCTGAGCCATACAGCATGCCCCATGAATACTTCCTGATCATCAACAGCCTTTCAAACACCATTGTAACACCTGGGGCGGCTTTTGATTGGATTGAAGCAGCATCTGTTGGCTCAAACACGTTGTTTAAGGGGTTGTTCGCCATCCCCCCTCATGCTTCCCTTCCATATCCCCCACATCCCTACCCATCTTGTCACCTTCACATATGGTTTGGCATGTTCACCTCACATACAGTTCACCACCTTGCACGTCACCACATAAGAAATACAACATGCCAATAGTTCCGAGATTTAGCAAACACGGGCAAAAGGAAAAAAACGTCAAGGCAGGTACTCCAGTTTGGTTGGTCACCCTCACGGATCATCCGAGCAGCTTGATGCACCAACGGGTGCAGACATGCAACATATAATGCGCTACTAGCATGGTGACCAAAGCTCCATGGAAATGGGTGACGTTGCCTAGAGTTGTCAGGGTGAAATGTCACGGTGAAGTTTCATCAGTACTCGCGTTGACACTCAAAAAAATATTAAAAATTTTTTTTTCTTCTGAGTGTCACGCGAGTACACTCGCGTGACACTTTCTTACACTCGCGTGACACTTGCCCCAGCTCTGGGTTGACGTTCCCCCACCTCTCAACAGCAACAAGAGCAGGGCCGCACATGGGTCTGGGAGAGTGTCAGGGTGGGGCAGTTTTGCAGCCAAAGATGGAGTGCTCGCCATTACCCGAACCTACAAAGTGAGTGCTGTACATGGCCTGATTTTCACAGCCTGAAGGATGAGGGATCATAATACCTCTGATGTTGCGTGGTACTGGGGCAATACAGCACATGCACATCGAGAACCTAGAGCCAGGTTGACCGTGAGGATGGTTGACTGAAGCATCGCAACTCCCAATACCAATATCACTGTGAGCAGTTGGCAAGTGCACCCAGGCGTCAAAATCACAACCTTTGTCCTCAAAACATGACTGATATTGAAAGGAGAATGGTCGCCAAACTACTCCAGCACGGGACAAGTCCCCATTGGCACAAATATGAGCAGATACACAAATATGCACAAGCAGAACAGATATCAGCCTTGTCACTCAAACAGAGAGACAACCGAATGTTCAGTTCAGAAGCATCAGGTGCTTTCAACTAAGATGACTGAAGTGGGTTGAAAAGGTCAGTTGGAAGTTTAAATCATGCGATCATCAGGTATTGTATCATGAGGTCGCCAATCAATAGTAATGGCACACGTACACACGCCGGGATAAATAGATTAGTTCGATAGTGTAAAAAGGAGGAGAGAGGTCAGGCTGCATCCGACGAGAAATTTCCGCATACCGATGGCCACAATCAAGAAAAATTGTCCCGCATTCAAGTCAAAACTCGCAGCCATCCACGAGAGACATCCACATAATAAACTCATCCAGTGATAATCTCGAATCCCCGTTGAAATCATATCGCTGAATATCTCCTTTGTACTTGTCCCAAGTCTCATTCAGTCCCTCCGAACAAAGCCCCTCTTGAAGTTCTTGCATCGTGAGCAGCCCATCATGATTCCGATCATATCTGCGGAAGATCTCAACAATCTTATCATTGGACATCTTTCGTCTGGTCACTGGGTCATCAGAAGCCTCATAATGCTCAATGTAATGATGAATGACCTGGAGAGGGACTGTTGGGTACAGGAACTGCAGCACCTGATGGAAAGCACACGCGGTCTCAACGACTCCTGTTGCCTCACTATCAGTCTTGAGCTTCTGTGCTACCTTTTGTGCACGAAAATGAAGCCGTGCTATGGCCTGACTCTGTTGATTGGCACCACTTGCACCGCCCAGTTTTCGCCCACGCAGATGTGCAACTGCGCACCAGTTCAATAACTCCTGAAGGTCGACCAGCCCACTGTGCGAAGTATCCAAACTATGAAAAGCCTTTTGAAGTAAGAAATAGTCATCACGTGCGATAACTCGGGAGTGAAAGTTTGCTTCTACCTGTGCCCTAATGTGAAATTCATAGCACTTGGACACTGTCTTCAGAGACCGCACTCTGGACAACTTGGTATTGCGGCACAGCAGCTGATGAAAAGCGTGCACCGCTCTTAAGGACATCGGTGGATTTTCACTGATATCCAGCACTCGAAGTTTGCGCAGCCAGAGCAGGACTGTAAACAGCAGTTCAAAGCTGTCTGAGTCTAGATTATTGTCACGAAGGATGAGCTCCTCAATATCACGGTTCAGCAAAAGAACGTCAATAAGTGGTACAAGTGTGTTGAGCCCTGCACTCGCTGCGACGAGCGTCTTGATTGCATTGGGTGGAACCTTTGAGCGGTCTGGCAGAGCATCAACGACTTTTTGGCTCACGGGCACAGCACAGCGTTGACACTCGGAGCGGTATACATCTACGGCAGCCACAGGATTTGCAGACAGCCATGCAATACGAGCCTGAGACTCCATGATCTCTACTTCCGGGGCCTTCAGGTTGGGCCTACGGACCTGCGTCTTTGGAGCAGTTGAAAGGTTGAACGGCTGAACTTGTGTCGTCCGAACATCACTGACAATTGGCAATAGGAGCTCTTTCGCAAAGTTGACGTATTTTTCTTTGGACAATCCAGTGCACCAAATGTCCACAAACATGAACATGGAATTATAAAACTGTTCCCAGTCCATGTACTCTTCGCCCTTGCTCTCCACATCCCATTCCACTTCCGCAAGATCGTCACACTCTTTTTTGCTGCCTTCTGGCACAACCTTCCAATACAAACATCGATACAGCATTTTGTAGCCACGCTTCGTGAGTTTATCGTTTTCCAGCGGAAGCCCCTTCCAAATGTCCTCCATAACCTGCCGGAGCGAGTCGTCTTTGAAATTTGCTGATCGCTGTTCGATAGCTGTTGCATGCTCCTGATTACCTCCAAGGTTCCTCTTGCCGGCAGGTTGCAGCTTGGGGGAGTTACCTGCACGATTTGGGCTGCTACTCCGGGCCTGTTGAGGGCTACCAGATCGGGTCTTGCGGGGACTGCCAGTGCGGGGACTTGACGCTTTGCCGTGTGGACTTGAGGTTCTTGAAGAGCTGGTTGTCGAAGGGCTGCCAGGTTTTGTTGGGCTACCTGATCTTGTGGTTCTGAAGCGCAACTTCGCAGATCTTGGCGATGTAGTGGGGAATGTGGACGGAGATCCGGCCGTCGGGGTTGTGGCCCGGGGGGATTGCATTGGTGCAAGCAGAATGGGGCCTTTGGGGGAGGGTGAGCCGGGCGCCCCTTTGTGCTGTGTCACAACTGTGGCGCTGGGGATGCATGAGCGACGTTTGCCTGGCTTCATCATCGCGGCGAACCGTTCCTTGTTGCTCCCAATCAAGTGCTGCACTTTCTCAACCTCCTCATCTTCCGCCTTTGCTTCCTGAAGCCGATCACGTAAAAGGGACGGCGAGCCAACCCGTGGCCGCACAGCACGTGGGGAGACAAAAAGTGCTGGCACCTCTTCACCAGTGGGATCAGGGCGTGCCTTCAGGCCCACAACTTCCGTCTCAGCAGTACAGAAATCCTGGGCCCCCGTTGTGTGTGCGCGTCCAAACCGGTCCCCTGGAACACGGGAACTGCAGGTCCGAAGACACATGTCTGGCTCTCCATCGCTGGCGTGATCTGCGTCATTGGACACAGGCATCATGATTGCAGTGTCATTGAAGGATCTGTTGGGCACGATCCGGGGCGCCATTTCCTTGTCCAGTTTGGAGTAGCATTCGGCAGATCTGCACCGCTGCCGCGACCCTTTGATAGGGGTGCTGTAGGTTCGGAGAAAGGCTGGGTCTTGCGCAGGCTGCTTCCTTGTCATGTCCTGTACGGACATTGTCCCGCCAAACTGTAGCCGTTCATTTGGGAGATCATTCAGAAAATTGTCGAGTTCGCCTTTTGATATAAATGGTTCATTCATGAGTGTGCACATTGCAAGGATTCCATGGATAACAAAAAATAGACACTCAGAAAATGAGCAGTTGTACACAGGTCAATGAACTGGGGCACCAATCAAACATCAATGTGCTGCTCGAAAAATAAAATGCAATGGATATTGCCACATACCAGGCAAATACCCCCCCCCCTTGCGCAAGCACGGCCGCGGTCCCAGAAATCCGGCCAAAACGGCGGTTCAACACCCACCCCGTGCTTAGACAAGGCCATGCATGCGCGTGACACATGTGACAGCCAGACCAGGAATAACATTGTTAGCCATGGCTGAAAATCACATCAGAACAAGCAGCATGGGGTTCCAATGTGTGGTACAATGTTGTTATGAACAGAATGCACCATCACAGACATGGATGAGCCCCTCTTTCCCTGTACAAACGCTCTACAGACACCCAATCCTCCATTCTGAACCACAAAAACAGCGGTCCCAAAATTTCCTCAAAACGGCGGTTCAACGCCCACCCCGTGCTTAGACAAGGCCGTGCATGCGCAAGGGGGGGGGGGGGGTACGAATGTGTGGACCTTTTTCTGAGCATTCTCTTGACCCTTGAGAGCCTTGCGTTCGCTTGCTGGAGGCATCCCTTTTAGGTGGGGCCGCAGGGCTGTGGTATTTATTCTTGGCAGACTCAATTTTCCTAAAATAATGAATGTGTGAGCTTGCTCACTGTCACTCCATGACCGATACATTATTTCCTTGGGTTGACTTTCTTTTGGACCCCAGGTGGCCTTGCCAACCAATGCCCCGAGAATGCGCTGACAAAGCATCTGAACATCAGAAGGCTCGGTGGACGACCAGGGCGCAAGCGGGGAGCCACAAAGGTGTCAATGGGGGGAGCAGCAACCATGTTCAGAACGATGGCAGCGAAAGGACTCTGCATCAGCCCGTGCCAAGGGTTTGCACAACGCTGGATGTGGCCACATTGCTAAACGGCAAGCTACAAACTACCCTATCTGCACTCGAAAAGCATGATCACACCTTGGAGAAAAGTGTGCTCGAAAAGCATTGATTGCTCCGTTCCTAGATAGCATACAAGTTTCACGTTGGGCGTCCGCGTTTGCAAGAGCGTTCGCATATTTGTACATTAAGTACCACAACCATCTCCACTTTCGGTGTCATCGCCAGCAGTGGTCATCCTCCCAACCAGTCATCAAAAGGACCAGGTGGCACACCCAATTTGCCTTCTCACCAGTTTCCGGGATGGCGAAAATGATCGACTTGGATCAGATCTAGAGAAGCAAGACGTTCCCCAACTCAAAAAAAAAAAAGTGAAATGGGGTGTTACACCCAAAATTCCAAAATGGTTGTTCCCGGCTGGGTGTGGCCACTCTTCTCCCTTGGGTACCCTGGACTTGGGATTGCAGTCCATCCCTACATAGGCATACAAATGTGGATCAGTTAGACTCTGGGTTTGCAGTCCATAGCACCAACATGCAGACGAACACGGAACTGTTTCAGGTTAGTCATGCCCACCAGTTTTGTAATCAACCGATTCCAAAAGTTGTGTGGATAAGAGTGCATAATACTTAGTTGCTTGCAACGTGGCTGACAACACGTGCCAGCAGATCTGCCTTGTTCCCCCAAACAGACAGACCATACCTACAGCAAACAGCCCTGAGTTCACACAACACCCACCCCTTCCTTCTTGAGGGCCCAAAAGAGGGCGGAATTGCTACATAACCCCTGCCTCCTCTGGGGTCCCCAAACAAAGGGGAACAAAATCAGAATTGGCTAGCTCACCCCTGCCTTCTCGGGGGCCCAAAAGAGGGCGGAATTGCTGCGTAACCCTTGCATTCTCGGGGGTCCCCAACAAAAGGGGAACAAAATCAGAAGTGGCTGCCCCAGCCCTGCCGCATCGGGGGTCCCCAACAAAGGGGAACAAAATCAGAAGTGGCTGCCTCACCCCTACCTTCTCGGGGGCCCAAAAGAGGGCCGAATTGCTACGTAACCATGCATACTTGGGGGTCCCCGAATAGGGGTTCAAAAAGGGCCCTCACGGGGCTAGTGGAAAAAGACGTCTCACGGGGGTCCTAGATAGTTCAGGGTAACCCTACAACCAACGTTCATTGAGGGAACAAAAAAAGAGGGTCTTAGTGAACGTCTTGCAGAGAGGCGGAACCGTTCATTCGCATTGCCACGTCGCAGTTTGTGCCATAATACCCGTGGCCTTATTGGCCAAAAGATTCGACCTCCCCAAAATTGGTCTTGGTCAATTGACCAAGGAATCATGGACAGTGGTGAAGCTCCAAGTCCATAGATGCATTATAATTCCTCCCATGTCTTCACGTTTCCCATTCCCAAATCTACAATAATTGAGAACCTGCTGCATGCGAAGCCAATTCAGGACAATGCCTGCACTACACACATGCACAAACAAGTAGGATAATGTGATGCTCCAACACGTGCCAGCACTCTTGCCTCCACCTATCTTTCAGTCAAGAATCCCACTCACCTGACCTAAGGTACCCTCGAAACCAACCTCCCCGTTGTTGAGCCTATGGGAAACCGCTGCTCGGGCATACACACCCACAAGCTGGACGAGTCCCCCTTGCCCACTTGCCTTGCGCTTGCCTAGGATAGTCGTGTGTGTACCCGCACAGGACGCGGCGAGGCGCAACCGCCAGGATCGAAGATCCCGCCGCTAAAGGGCCATGATTTTTTTTCCCGATCAAACAGGCCAAAACTGAAAGTGCCAAGGCCTGAAGGGCAAGTTGGATTAAGTACAGATTTCGGCAATGCTTGGGTCTGCACACGGGATTCAGCTCCTGGCTGGTCCCCCATCCCCCATGGTTCCCCTGTTGACGTTGTCATGCTAGTTCTCATGTGTGCACCTGTGAGTTGCTGTGGTGGTAGCGGCAATGCGTAACCTACTTTGTGTCATTGAGGTTCAGTGTGACGTGGTGTCAACGCACGTTGGTTGTGCCGTAAATAGGTGAATCTCCCATTCGTTAGGGTCCTAGTGCGCTTTGTGTCGCTTTGGTAGAGGGAGTAAGGGGATCTCCCACAAAGTGGGGCCCCATACCTCCCTTGGTCTCTTCCGGTGCAGATACAATTGCTGGTGTATGTGTCGCATTTTTGTGGTGTATAGTTGGTGCATCGACTGTTGTGCGCTTGTTTCGAGTCGTTGATGGCGAGCCCACCCCAGTGCATGGTAGAGTATGTGTGGTGTATAGCTGCAACACGTGTCAGTTAGTGCTTGTAGTCTATGCAAGTATTCCGTGAGCCGTTCATACAGTCCTATTATTGTTGCGCTCTTTGTGTAGAGTGGAGAGTCTCTGCTTTGTGGCATAATAAGCCTTAGTTGTTTCAGAGACGTGTTGTTGCCACATGTGGTATGCATTTGGTCTTCTATGTGTGTAGTCAGAATGGTGTGGTAGGCTTGTTTTGTGCCGAGTGCGCTGTCATAGAGTGACAGTAGATCCCTCAAGTGCTTCGTGATGTGAGCACAAATAGAGGCATATCGGTATGCCTGCGTCACGCTGCGTAAGTGTCGGTGGGTAAGGTCCTCCATGCATTTTAGCGTTGATGTCCACTGGTGGTGCAGCATATGTGTGTGTTGTGGTTGTTATCGAATGGAGGATGGTACGTGTAAACTAGCGCGCGGCTTCCATATCGTTGGCTTGTCGGGCCTCTTGAAGCCATGTGTCTACATCGATCACTGGTTGGTTGTGTTCGTGGCTTAGTTTACGTTTCCGTGATGTTCCGCGAGGTGCTCCCACCATATTACGTAGGTTTTGTGGTGCTTCTCGTGGTGCATAGTGTTTTGCATTAAAGCGCGTGATCCATAGGGGTGAATGGGGCAGGTCGGGTGTAGGGGCCACTACCTTGCAATGCAACCCCCGGACTCCACATATTGCTCGGAACTAGACACGACCGCGTCCTGGAGTGGGGCATATTCAGCTGCATTGTATTGCAACACCAGCCCTTGGCTTCCCATTTTCGCGCCCATTGTGTGGCTCCGTTAAACACCCATTGGGAGTCTGATCACTGCCAAATCTGTTGTCAGGTACATATATGCAAAAGCCGAATGATGGCAAGCGGTTCTGCTGCGTGATTGGTCTGGCTCAAGTGGGGGGCCATGAGCAACGGATACTGGACTCGCATACACCCCCGTGACACAGGTATATGGTCATGGTCACAAATCACAGTACATTGTGTCAAGTGGGGGGGCGTTGTACATCGCGAGTTCCCGCTTGCCTTCAATAAAAGTGCCATATCCCCCTATGCAACCCTCGGATGCATCACATTTGGAAGAGCCATTGGTGGACGCTGGTAAGATCTGCCTCAAAAGGGGTCCTGCCAAGACAAGGCGCATGTATTCGCTGCATGGTTCTTTTGGACTGCTCTTTTTTCTGAGAATAGTGGCCGCTAACCCCCCATACAAAAGGCTTGGATCAGAAATGGGGGAGTGCAGAGCGTTGGCAGAGGACTGAGCAAACAATGTCAGTGAGCTTTGCCTTGGCTTTGGAGGGTATGAGCTTGGTGATTCTCAGTTGCCAATCTACAGGTACGCGGTGCCAGTGCTCAAAAAGAGGAGCCGATTATGGTGTGCGCGTTTAACCTGTTTTCAAGGTTGACCACGGCCACATCAAGGCCCCGACCCTTTTCATGTTGTTCTTTGCCTCCACGATGTGGTACAGAGGTCTGGCTGCCGGTCCGGGGTCTGAAAGTAGGTAGTGCTCTTCCGTTTCGTGACCCCCTACGGGAGGCACGACTCGGTGGATGTTGAGAGGTTCATCCGTGATCCTCTGCCAAGGACCAAGGCTGAACTTGCTCATCATCCCTCTGCCACTAGGGACCGACCAGCGCAACCCTGCGCAATCCCTCATTGGGGTCACATGGTGGCCCTGGGTGACGGATGGCAGGGTTCTGTGGACCTGCCCCGTCGGGATCCATGGGAGAGCTGGTTGGCACCAGCTAATGCTAATGCGGCAGGATGCCCATACCATCCTCTGTTTTTGAGTTGACCCCCCGTCGATGCCCAGAATCGAATGTCCACCGTGGATGTGGAGTCCGGGGACATTGTGTGGCCAGGGGGGGGGGGTACAAATAAAGTTCCCGGTACTCGCATACAGCTTTTTTTTTTCGGGGGGTACCCCCGGAAAGGGGGGGGGTTACGAAAAAAATTCGCGTGAAAAATTTTTCCAGACCCCAAAACCTGAAATTTCCTTAACTCTACCCCACGTGTTTGGGTTTGGAAGGTGCAAGGAGGGTATTTTTCAAGGTAACCATGGATATTTGAGCCGATATGGGTGGTATTTGTGTTTAAGGGCACAAAGACCCCCGGTCTGTTCCGGCTACAATGCAGCGCCCCACCTTGGCCTCTAATCGGCAGGAAAAAGTCCCCAGATAAGGCAATACACCCTATCCGGGGCAAGAAACCGAACCAGCAGCATTGAACGACAAGGGTGATTGATGTCCATTCTTGCCATTCTGCAGGTTGCCCAAGCCTACAGTGGACCCCACAATGTCATGTCCCCATTGCCTTCTCGCATGCCGGTTGATGACCGATACGCCACAATGGCTTGCCAACAAAGATTGGTTCTCGGTGAGGGTATGGTTTGTGTGTTAGTGTATTATTATGTCTGTGTATGTGTGTGAATGGTGCACATGGTTGCACTACGCCGTTCTTGCGCGCACATCACCAAATCTATTTGCATCCATTTGCACATTGTGGGGTTCCGCGGAAGTGCTTCGCATGGGGTGCAAGGCATCAAATGCCCATTGTCATCGACTTGAGCCACACCCTTGCATGGCGGGTCACGCAAGAAACAACCAACTCCATCCACATACATCCAGTGCACTTTCTCGTGGGAGTGGCGCATCAGTGGATAACGCCCACGAAGGGCAATCGGACTAGGCACACCCGGTGGCAAAGCACCCATGCACCTAGGCAACACAGTAGGCGAGAGTGACAGTGCCAAGGGCTCACTAGCCCCAGAACGCGGGCTACTGGGGTCTTCTGATGGCCGTGATGATTCCTGGGATTGCAGCTGAGAGGGCTGCAACCCTTGGGACGACTTGTTGAAAAAGCGCGTCATGGACAGTTGGTGTCCCTTGACAACAGGGGAAATGCCTGCGCGATGCCTCTCGCCCTGGCAATGCAACTGGTAGGACTGTGTGGCAGGTGTAGCTAGAACTGATAAGCCCTCACTACGGGGACATGTCCACCCATGGGCATCCCGTTGGCCCCAAGCGATATTGATCGCCGACGACATCTAAAAGGTCTGCGAGAAGGAAAATCTAATAACACGTACAATTGAACCCAAATCTTCATGGATTATTGTTAATTGGACCTTCTCCCTCTCACGCTTCTTCGCCCTCCCTCGCTGTCCACTAGCCCAAATCCCTCTTTCTTTCCCTCTTTTGTCTTCTCCCTAATGATCGATTGCGGCTCTCTACAACCATGCAAGCAACAAAGCGTGGATTGTGAGTGCCTAACCCAATATGGGGTTGTGAAACAAACAAACAAACAAGTGGAACACCCCACATTTCACATTGTGTACCGCAATTCCACTCCCGGGTTGCCACACGGCCACCAAACGCTGGTGGTCACGCGGCTCCGCGCTTCGCCCACACTCATCGCTAAGTGTGGCACGTAGTAAGGCTAGCGGTTCCGCCTGGAGAGTAGATGGATTGGACACAATGCTCAATGTGGGTGGCAACGCCCCGCGCCAGGGGCCCCTTGTCCGTGGGCTGACAATTGCATTTAACAAGTGTCCCCCGCTATTGGACAGAAATCAATGGCGCCAGGCAAAAAAAAACAAATTCCTTTTATCTCAATAGTAGTTCATGTGCCAATGTCATATAATGTGGCAAAGTGAGGGTGCCATGCAAGTTCAAGTAGCACATAGTGAAAAAATTCCTCTTGGCGAAAAAAAATTCCTACATGGGGTGCCAGCTTTTTTTTTCGGGGGTACCCGCCGAGGGGGGGGGGGGGTACAAAAAAAGTCGCACGAATTTTTTCCCCCCTCCCCCCCCCATTGTGTGGCTTTGTGGGGCTTTTTGGCTTGATTTGGACAATCCCCTTGCCAAGTAGGCCACCTTTTGAAGCAACACTGGGCATTGGCGCACCGCCCCCTTTCACTCGCACAGGCGATCGCGTTCGGCTTCTCGTGGCACATCAGGCCTGCGAAGCACGGATGCGCACGGCAACGAGAAGCTGCTGTTCATGAAATGCCGCTGCGACGGCAAGATATGCACACCTATGGGGTGCACTGACAGGGAAGTTGCATGAGTGGGGTGAAGGTTGCAGTGGTAGGGTAGTTGGCAGCCGTGGCGCCCTAATTTGCGTGGCCATGAGCAACGGATATAGGACTCACATACACCCCCGTGACACAGGCATATGGTCATCGTCACCACTCTCAGTTCATTGTTTGACTTGCTGCACTGCAGCACATATCAGTTGAGGCCAAATGTTTCGTGGCCCGTTGTGGGTAAGAGCATACACCCCCCCCCCCCATTGGCTCGGTTAGGCAAGCATCCCATAAATACAAAAGCGACGACTCCATAGCAGACCAAACCTGGTTTGCGGGGGGCCATGAGGCAACGGATACTGGGCTCGCATACGCCCCCGTGTCACAGGTGCATGGTCATCACCACACAGTTCAGTGTTTGCCTTGCTGCACTACAGCGCAGACCAGTTCTGTACCACTCCAGGTGGCCTTTGATGTTGCTGTGGCCTTGGCCAACTGTACATCTGGGTCAGCTCGCACCCACCACCCTCCCACAGTGCCGGTTGGTCTCTCACCCTCGCTCTGCAGGTCTCCTTCCCTCTGGCCTTTGCGGGGGGCCATGAGGCAACGGATACTGAGCTCGCATACGCCCCCGTGTCACAGGCGCATGGTCATAACCACATTGTTCAGTGTTTTTCTCGCTGCACTGCAGCGCAGACCAGTTCTGTACCACACCACGTGGTTGCTGACTGTGCTTTGGCTTTGGTCCTCTGGACATTGAGGTCAGCTCGCACCCACCACCCTCCCACAGTGCCGGTTAGTCTCTAACCCTTGCCCTGCAGGTCGTGCTCATGCTGCCCCTGTCATGCACTTGCTCTCTGGCACGTGAGGACATGTCGCACCCGAACTTCGGGGCGCAAAGGCGCCTATGGCGGCGCAAAGGTGTCTCAACGTTTCAACAAAAGTTTTGGTAGCCGGACACTTCAACAAGTCATTGCTGTTGCGGGGGGGGGGGGGGGAGGTTGAGAGTTCTCTAGACTTTGTTGGTTGGGAGGGCCGCAGATGGTATACTTTGTGTGTGGGGGGTGGGGGGAGATATGACAGTCTTTTTGTGGCGGTGGTTGCAGGCCTTTGTTGGGTTTGCCGGGCCGCATGTGCCATACACTTAGAGGGGAAGGGGGGGGGGGCAGGCTGCACTATGCTTAAGGGGGCATGGGGGGTAACCGTGTGCATTAGGGTGTCATGTGTTGATGCTGCGATGCCTGGGCAATGGAAGGTGCAGCTAAAACCGCACTGCAAGCTCAGTGCACGCTCGGTGCAAGCTCACTACAAGCGCTGGCGCCTTCAAAGGAGTTGGGTGAGCGTTAGGTGAACGGTGAGTGAAAGCGCCAGAGCTTGCAATGAGCTTGCACGGAGCTTGCAATGAGCTTGCAGTGAAGGCTCAGTGGCATATGATCTCTTGCCCCATCTTCCCAAAGGCCTTGTTCCCCTTGCATCAGCCCGTGGCTGAGGAAATGGGGAAGAGATCCACACGGACCCGCGTGGCCAGCCCGTTATCCACGCACCCAGCCACCACCACCAATTGGTGGCTGCGGTGTGTTTTGGGAAAACGGGCTAGTGCGCCACCTTTTGACATTTTTATAGAAGGACTTGGACCGGTGCACGGCCATGCAACGCAACTTGCCGATTTGTTGGCGTATATGTTGCTTCTGTGCGGCGCCTGGCTCATTGAGTTTCTCCTGTGCCCAAAATGGGGTGGGTGTCTGGTTGTGTCTTGCCTGTCGTGGGCAGGCAGCCCCGGCAATAGGCGGCCCAAAATCAGGTGTGCGTGAGTTAGCGGTGCCTGGGTGTCGCTGAAGCCGAGACTGGCCATTTGCGCCGTGAACTTTTTGGAGTGGGGAGCGTACCATCGTGCCACTGTTGGCTGCGGTGCCGGCTGCGATGGGATGTGACCCCCTATGCGCCACTTGAACCCGAGCATAACCAAGGAGTGGTCAAAAATGGGCATACATAGTACACTGTAATGGATCCATGGTACGTTAGGTATTTGTTGGCGAACTAGTATGGTGTCCAGCCTGCGTGGTCTGCCATGGCGGGGGATGTGTCTGTTATATTGCCTTGTGTCGGGGTAATGGCGCGTGGCGAGGAGCAAGTCTAGTAGACTAGCGTCATCTAGGCCTGCTTGCCATGGTCGGGTGGGGGCTGCAGCCCAGATGTCATCGTTGAAGTCCCCCATGATCGATGATTATATCGTAGGGGGTTATGGAGTGGATGAACTAGTCCACTTCTGTCTTATCTTGTGGTGTAAACCTAGAGAGATGCGGACGATGGTGTGTCCAGGTCTGACCGGGGGCTGAAGGCGTAGAGCCGCAGCTAAGCCCCATGGAGAATATGTAACCTGCAGCATGTGTGGGTCCAGGGTGTTTTTGGCTAGGAAGGACACCTGGGGACCCGTTCCGAGCGCAGCGTAACACTTGTATTCGTTGTGGAGGGTGCCGGTGGCTGCCTCTGGGAAGGCAAAACCGGGGTCATACTCCTGGATGCCACATAGGTCAATGCGGCGATCGCTCACAAGGTATAAGATGTTAGCCCAACATTGTAGGCTCAGCCGGCCTTGCGCTCCCTGTACGTTCCATGTGGCGAGTTTCAAGTTGGTGTCCTTGTGCTGTGTGGTTTGCTTCAGGCACTGTAAATCCCGCTGTGTGTTTGTAACCCGATGTTTGGTGTATGCCTCAATGTCTTGTGGCGGTACAAGGGGTCCCCGCAGGGTGCGGGTGTGGTTGTTCAGTCGATAGATCCTACGTTGTCCAAGGTTCGGGTGTACGTCGCCCCAGATTAGGACCCAGGTGGCATTGTTGCGATGGTTGTACGGGCTGATGGGTTGATCCCACGGATATGCCGTGTCCAGGTTCCGGTGGACAATTGTCCCAGTGAGTTCATGACGTGGGACCGCCATGTGCCTGGTACCCTGGCAACTCGGCACCTGGAAAAGCCAGTAACACATCATTGGGGTGTGGGTCGTGGGTGGCACGATTGTGTATAAAGTCTGATGTCTGATGTCTGATGTAGCATGTTGTGTTTGCAGTGTACACAACAAGATGTGTGATATGTCTGATATAGGTATGATGGTTGGAGGAAAGGGGGGGGGGTGTTGGTGTCAAAATGGGTGTGCAAAAAGTTGATGCCCCCCAGCCAAGAAAAAAGTATAAAAAATCAAGGGGTTAGGAAATATCAAGCCAACATGGAAAATCTGGAAAAACTAAACAACCAGAATCCGGAAAAAGGCCCCATAGGCCCCCATACGTCCCCATAGGTTTGTGTGTCCCCAAAGGTCCCCGAAACTCCCCAGAGGTCCCCAAGTATCCCGATAGAGCCCCAAAGGTCCCCATAGGTCCCCAAAAGTCCCCATAGGTCCCCATGGGCACCCATAGGGTCTCCATAGCTCCCCAGAGCCCCCCATAGGTCCCCATAGGTCCCCATAGGTCCCCAGAGGCCGCCATAGATTCCCATAGACTTTATAGGTCACCAAAGGATCCCATAGGCCCCCATAGGTCCCCTTAGGCCCCCTTGGGTCCCCATGGGTCCCCATAGGCCCCCATGGGTCCCCATAGGTACCGATAGGCCCCCAAAGGTCCCAGTAGATCCCCAAAGGTCCCCATAGGTGCCAATGGTTCCCCAAAGATCCCCATTGGTGCCAATAGGTCCCCATAGGCCCTCAAAGGTGCCCATAGGTTCCCATATGTCTTCATAGGTGCCCATAGTTCCCCATAGGTCCTCATAGGTGTCAATAGGTCCCCATAGGCCCCCGTAGGTCCCCAAAAGTCCCCACAGGTTCCCAGAGGTCTCCAAAGGACCCTATAGGTCCCCATAGGCCCCCATTGGTCCCCACAGGCCCCCATAACTCCCCATAGGTGCCCATAGGACCCCTAAGTCCCCATAGGTCCCCAAAGGTCCGCATAGGTCCCCATAGGCTCCCAGAGGTCTCCAAAGGACTCTATAGGTCCCCACAGGTTCCCATAGGTCCCCACAGGCCCCCATAGGTCCCCCGCAGGCCCCCATCGGTCCCCAGAAGGTCCCCATAGGTCCTTAGAAGGTCCCCACAGGCCCCCAAAGGCCCCCATAGGTCCGCAAAGGTGCCCATGGGTCCCCGAAGGTCCCCATAGGTGCCAGTGGGTCCCCATGGGCCCCCATGGGCCCCCAAAGGTCCCCATAGGTCCCCAAACGGTCCCCATGGGCCCCCAAAGGGCCCCATAGGTCCCCATAGGCCCCCATAAGTCCCCATAGATCCCCAAAGGTCCCCATAGGCTCCCAGAGGTCTCCAAAGGACCCTATGGGTCCCCATGGGTCCCCAAAGGTCCCCATTGGTCCTCAGAGGCCCCCATAGGCCCCCGTAGGTGCCAATAGATCCCGATGCGCCCCCATAAGTCCTCATAGGCCCCCATAAGTCCTCATGGGTCCCCAAATGTCCCAGTAGGTGCCCATAGGGCCCCATAGGTCCCCATAGGCCCCCATAGGTTACACCCTCCAAGGATGCACCGCATCACCTATACATTAGTGTAAACCTCATGCGGTGAATCCTTGAAGGGTCTACACCCTCCAAGGATTCACCGCATCTCCTGTACGCTAGTGTATACCTCATGCGGTGAATCCTTGAAGGGTCTGCAACTTTCAGGGATTCACTGCATCACTTGTACCCCCGGGGGGGGGGGGGGGCGACTAAAACTGGTCCTGTTCCGACCCACCCCCCAACTATCTTTCAAAAGTTGGGGTGGGGTGGGGGGGGCTTTTGGGGGAGGGGGGTCCAGCCGGCGGTCGGGGGGGGGGGGGGGGGTTCCTGCCGGGGCTAGGGGGGTGGTGTTCCTGCCAGGGGTCGGGGGGGGGGGGTCTGGCCAAGGGTCAAGGGGGCATCCAGCTAGGGGTGAGGGGGGAGGGGTTAGGGTTAGGGTTAGGGTCACCGAGCTGGTGGAACCCGTCTTGGTTTTATAACCCTTTTTAGTGTCTAGGGTGGACCTACCAAGTTTAGAAGCAAGCAAGCAAGCAAGCAGCAAGCAAGCAGCACGCGCGAAATGGGAAAAAATCAGAACTCTATCGTGGTGCTTCAGATTCGGGTGAAATTTTGGTGGATGATACCTATGGGTGTGAAGTACAATCACACAAAGTATGAGCAAGAAATTTAACGGTGGCGGCCGGGAACGGGATTTGCAAGTGGCGGACCTCGGTTTCAAAAACAGCAGTTTAGGGCCAAAAACAGCCATTTTTGGGCCAAAAAAGCCCTGGAACACATTCAAAACGGCCAAACGAAGGGAAACGGTGGGTACACTACACATGAATTGCCCAAACGGACGCCTAGACCCCCATACCTAGGCCCACTAGGCTGCGGCAAGCTGCAAGCTCAAGCCCAAACAGGTGGGTGCCCAAATGGGTCAACAGGGTCCAGTAGGGGCAAAAAGATGACTTTTCTCAAAAATGATCCTAGTCCATGTGCAACGCTAAAACAAGTGTTTTTGGACCGTTTTGAGCTTGTGGTGGCCCATTTTGGTCCTCCGAAAATCCCAAAATGCCTTGAAAATGGGCTGTTTTGGGACCAAAAATGGGTCAAGAATGGGTCAAAAATGCATTTTTCCAAACCTCATCCTAAACCATTTGGGGTGCACAAACGGGTGAAATGGGCCCAATTTGAGCCCATTTTGGGGCATTTTGGCCCCTCAGAAGTCCAAAAAGCCTTGAAAGTGGGCCTCGTGGTGATGGGGTTCACTCACGGGATTCGCAAGTGGTGGACCTCAGTTTCAAAAACTGCAGTTTAGGGCCAAAAACAGCCATTTTGGGGCCAAAAAAGCCATGGAACACATTCAAAACGGCCAAACGAAGGGAAACGGTGGGTACATTGCACGTGCGGCTTGACTTCCCCGTGTCAACGAGCTCTTTGCGGCCCTCCAACTCCACAATATGTCCCGGAAACGGCCCAAAAAGGCCCCCAAAAGCTCCAAATGCCAACAGCCACAAACCAAGAATAGGCCATATCTTTGGCTACATGGCTCAAAATGCGATTCCGAGGGCACCTACTCCACCCGCAACCCCCCACTTTTTATGGTTTCCACCCCTCAAAATTGCCCAAACGGACGCCTAGACCCCCGTACCTAGGGCTGCGGCAAGCTGCAAGCTCAAGCCCAAACAGTTGGGTGCCCAAATGGGTCAACAGGGTCCAGTAGGGGCAAAAAGATGACTTTTGTCAAAAATGATCCTAGACCATGTGCGACGCTAAAACAAGTGTTTTTGGACCGTTTTGAGCTTGTGGTGGCCCATTTTGGTCCTCCGAAAATCCCAAAATGCCTTGAAAATGGGCTGTTTTGGGACCAAAAATGGGTCAAGAATGGGTCAAAAACGCATTTTTCCAAACCTCATCCTAAACCATTTGGGGTGCACAAACGGATGAAATGAGCCCATTTTGAGCCCATTTTGGGGCATTTTGGCCCCTCAGAAGTCCAAAAAGCCTTGAAAGTGGGCCTCGTGGTGATGGGGTTCACTTGCAAGCTAATTTCACTTTGTCAAGAGCCATCAATGTGTGAATCATTCTTGATGTCCATCACCAGTCATAGCTGATGTTCCCTCCCCCACCAGCTCGGTCCCAATATTCAGTCTTGATTAGGGCAAGGGTTGCTGCTAGGGCCTGCAGCCCTCCTGTAGCCCTCCTTCAAGTCAAATTTTTTTGTGTTCTTTTAACACAAATATGAATTCTCTACAAATTTTGAGTATTTTGAGTGTAAACGCACAGCATGAAAAAAAAATTGGCGCCTTCGGTGCCGCACAGCTCTCTCTAGGGACACTTGTTGGTGGCCGAAGCGGCACCACTATCCTTCAAAACCCGGGGGGGGGGGGGGGGGGGCTGGGGGGGTCACATACAAGGACCCGGTGTGTGTGTGTGTGTGTGTGTGTGTGTGTGTGTGTGTGTGTGTGTGTGTGTGTGTGTGTGTGTGTGTGTGTGTGTGTGTGTGTGTGTGTGTGTGTGTGTGTGTGTGGGAGCATATATGCCTATACATGTGCCAAATTTGTTAGTTTGCTGTGAAATGGTGTCTGATGGCCCTACAACGCTAGGGTTGAGGCCAGAGAACAAAAATCTACATCTCGAAGGGTGCAGTGAGTGGGTGCAGCTTCCATACTTCCTACAAACAAACACACAACACCAAGCGGAGGGTCTTTTCCGAATCATTTTCCATACTTCCCGATGCAGGAAAGCACTCGTGAGTAGGGGGGGGGGGTGGAAGGACTAGGGAAGTGCCAGAGCGGGGGGGACATTCCATTGGGGGTGTCCAATATGGGTTGTACCCAGGGGCCATGAGGCAACGAAAAACTGGGTTCGCATACGCCCCCGTGTCACAGGCGCATGGTCATAACCACATTGTTCAGTGTTATGCTTGCTGCACTGCAGCGTAGACCAGTTCTGTACCACACCAGGTGGTTGCTGACTGTGCATTGGCTCTGTTCCTCTGAGCAGTGTGGTCAGCTCGCACCCACCACCCACCCACAGTGCCGGTTAGACTCTAACCCTTGCCCTGCAGGTCGTGCCCCTGTCTTGCACTCATTCCCTGGCACGTGAGGACTTGTCGTACTCGTGCCTCAGGGGCGCAAAGGCGCCTTTGGTGGCGCAAAGGCGTCTCAACAATTCAGCATGTGCTCCTGCTGTCAGGTATCTCAACAGATCATTGCTGTACTGTGTGTGGCGCCTACCTTTTCTGCTCAACACCATGCATGCGCATGCTGCCCACTTTTCCTTGCCCACTGGCTTCCAACTGCCTCTCTTGGGCCGCACTCTCGCAGCCCCCGTCATGCTTCGGCCTTTCAACACGTGACGACGTGTTGAGCCTGTGGCTCAGGGGCGCTACGGCGCCCTGTTTTTTCACCACTTGACTATTCCGTGCTGTCTTGGCGTCCCATACACCCTGGTCAGCTCGAACCCACCACCCTCCCTTTGCGCCGGTTAGCCCCCGTCTCTTGCTCTGTCTCTTGCTCTGTGGGTCTCTCTCCCACTCTCTCCCTCCCAATCTCTCTTGCTCTCTCTTGCTCTCTCTCCTGTGTCCCACTCTCTCTCTCTCTCCTCTCTGCTGCTCCTCTCTGTTCCTTTCCCACTGTGTCCTACCCCCTCTCTCTCTCTCTCTCTCTCTCTCTCTCTCTCTCCCTCTCGCCCAAAAAAGGGGGTTCGGGTCGTTTGGTGTATCTCTATCCCCCAGGGGGGATGTACCCAGGGGGGGGGGGGGGTTGTACTACATCACAAGGGGGGGTGGGGGAGGTGGGTTTATGGTTTGGGTAATGGCGGTCCATAAAAGTCTGATGTCTGATGTCTGATGGCCAACTTGGTCGCTATACACAATCCTGGTGGGTGGCCGTGGTAGGCGTGGCAGTGCACGTGTATTTGTCGTATGGGTCTGTTGCGGGGTGTGAGCAGCCGCCATCCTTCGGTGTGTATCGCTGTGGGGGTTAGAAGCAGCAGTACAAGCAACGCTATGGCCTGGCTCAGCAGCGGGGGGCGCCCTGCCGCTTTCCCTTGGTTTGGGGTTTTTTTTTGGTGGTTTGTTGCGGTCCTTACTCTTGCCCTCTTCCGCCAGGGATGAGGAGGGTGTATTGGCCGGCAGTTTTGGTGGCCGGTCTAGTGACCTTGGGTCTGGTTTCTTCTTCTTGGTGGGTGGGGAGGTTTTCCCGGGGGTCTTGTGTGGTGTGCGGTTGTGTCCCTTGGTGGTTGGTTTGTGCGGTGTTTGGGATGAGGTGTCGGGTTCAGTGTGGCGTGATGGGTCTATTGGTGGCTCATCAACGTCCTGCGGTGGTGTTGATTGTTGGGTCACGGGTGATGATGACGAGGCCTCCACCTCCACGTTCCTGTTTAGTTCAGCAAAGATTGCGACGTCCCATTCCTGAATGTCGATGGGGGCCGGTCCTGCGAGCAGTTGTTTTTGAGTGTTTATGTCCTTGATGACTTTGGCTGTCATGATGCCTGCTCCCAATTGTTTGCCTACCTGCATGCGTTTGCGAAAAGGCGCGTCCTCCCCGGCGTCGAGGGGGATCTTGTGTGTTCAGCATGTGATCGATGCGGTCTGAGGCTTGCTGGTCTATGGTGTCGTCCCCTGGTGTCAAGTGCACGTACTCACCAGGCGCCACGCCGACGTACTAGCCGGCCTCCAAGCCGGCCTCCACGCTTTTGCGTGTTGGTACCTCAGAGAGGCGTATGTGCACCCCGCGTCGCTCCACATGTGGGCTCAGCGCACCAAGTGGCCCAGCATTTGAAGAAGGACGCCACTACGCGGGCCGTGTCTTCCCCTGCGCCCTGTGTCTAGCCTACGAAGATAGTCGGTGTATTGTGGCACAAAGGTTTCGGTGGTCGTTTTACGTCTCTAGACCGGTTGGCGGACTGCGTCCAGTTGTTGCGGTTTAGTATGGTGTTCTTCATCACGTGCACCGGTTCATAGGCTTTCATACCTCCGGGCAGCTGTGCAAGGAAGCGCCAGTCAACATCTAGTGAGAATAGGACTAGGAGCCTATATGTGTGGACTGGCCAGTATCTGCAGAGAAAGGATGTGATGCTCTGTCCCAACTCTAATTGTTCCCGGTTGATGTCGTCAATGAATGTTTGGACGGAGGAAATCTTGTCGCCTTTGTGTTCTGCATACCGTTGACGGGGCACGTATAGGCCCTTGTAGTTAGTTTCCACCAACCAGTACGGAATGGGGCTTCCAGCACTTTGTTCCTGTTGTTTGATTGTCTATAGGGTTTGTGCGAGTCTCGGTAGCAATTGCATAGGAATGCGTAGCTTCCATGCGCATGAGCCACTTTGTCGTGCCGTGTGCTCGGAGGTGCACTTCCATTTAAACACGTTTTCTGGGTCCTTGATGCTTTTCTTTTGTTGTTGACACCAGACTGAGTTCAGGCCATCCTGCCTACGGTGTGCGTGGGCACTCAGGCCCAGAAGGTACGTACAACATGTATTGGGTAACCTACAGCTTCATGCGGGCGAGGCATGCCTCCGTGCTGGGGCACTGTGGGAGGGGACAATCTTTGGCTACTGCACATGTTATGCAGTGGTGTAGGCTGCCACGGCTTGGTCAAGCCCACCAAATTCAGAGCAGAGGAGTTGGACACGGGGGTAGACTTCGTGTGGGGGACGGGGCAGTGGGTTGGTTTCTAGGAGGAGTGCCGATAAGCACACATCCTCAGGCGGTAGAGTCAGGCTAACAATTCAGACCAGCATCGTCCCATCGGATGGGAGACCCAGTAAGTTGGATGCCGTCAATGAAGTGAAGAGTTTGTCGCACTAGGGACCCTATGAGATGCACTACGCAGGTGTCCCCCTGGTGATTGGTGCATTGGTGTTTGCCACGCACGCCCCCAAGCGAGGGGACAGCTGTGCGTTTTAGGAGCAGGTGGCGGACGATGTCGGACTCCGTGGCCACGTGGCGCTCCTTTTGAGACCAAGCACCCGTCAACCAATGGTCTGAGAGTGTCTCCAACCGCATCGCTTGGTTCTCAAAGTATCGCTGGACGGTCGTGGAGGCCACGCGGGAGAAGAGGGACTGTTTCTCACTCGCTACCCGGGTGTAGCTGTGGTGGCACCAGTCCCACATTTTTCGGTCATATCCCCCCCAAAAAACTTTCAGAGACCTTGCGGAAGGAAACCAGGTACGCCTCTTCCACTCGTTGGTAGGCCATGCGTGGCCACTGATTGTGTGCGCGCATGTAACGTGTCAACATGGTCGCCCAGTTCAAGTATTTCTGGTGGACCTTCGGTACATGGTGCCGTGTGGTCCCACCGATAGTCCGCACTTGCCTAATATAGGCCTCGAGCAGTTGCCCATGGAGGGAGAGCGTGGGGAGGTACGAGTGGGCATAGGAGTGGAGCTGCAGGAGGGGGCGTGCCAGTTGCGCCTTCCGGGCCAAGGAATGCCGAAACCAGAAATGAAGGCCGAGCATGGTGGTGCGCCAAGCGTGCAGTGTCTTCATGAGCCATTGGGTGAGCCGGCATGCTCGCATTGTGAGATGGAAGTGCGCCCTGGTGTGGGTGGCCAGGACTGGCCTAGCTGTGGTCCACATGCGGCGGGTGTGGGCGACCCCGCTCATGGTGTACAGGGGTCCCGGTTCCTGGCGTTGCTGTGGGTGCCTCCCTTGAGGGGGGGGGGGTCCGGTGCACATGGAGAAGGTCTGCTCCCGCACTTAGTGACTTTCCAGAGGGGGAAGGTGGGGGAGTAGTAGCAGGAGCGCATTGGCAGTGTCAATGGTGATGGGGCCTTATAATAGCTTGCGTGCCTTGGTTGCCGGGTTCTGACTTGCCCTTTCGGCCCCTGTGCGTGTTTGTGCTGTCGTTTTGGTTTGCAGTTGACTTGCGTGCGAAGTTTTCCGGGTCCTTAATGCTATTGTGGAGGCCACGTCGGATTGGTGTCGATTGATGCGTTTCATGAACGTGTCTCGGGTGCGGATTCCGTCTCAGGGGGACATTCCACCAGCACCATGGTTTTTGCCGGCTCGGGTTCTAGCGTGTTTTTCGGGTTTTCCAGTCCTCCCTGTATGAGCATGCCCTTGGATAGGGCGAATGCCTCGTGTGTTGGTTCGTGTCCCTGCTTGATGGTGTTGTCCAGGTGTAGGGCCATGATAGGTGTTGGCTCGAGGTGGTTTTTCGGCTGGTTGTGTTCGGCGGACCACTTATTGATGGGGAACTTATCACATTGGTACACCCCACAAACGTACTGTGATAGCTTCTGCAGGGGTGCGCTACGAAGGCAATCCATACAGTAGGTTTGGAGTAGTGTGGGGTCCTGTTTGTCTGCCTCGTAGGCAACCAACAGCTCGCGTGCTCTTGGTTCATTCAACGCGCAGAGGATCTGTTTCACCCGCTCATTCGCGCTACCTCCCCACTCAGTCTGTATAGCCGCCCTTTGCATATGTCACTCGTGGTTGCGCTGGGTGCCCGTTGACTGGGGGAGCAGGATGTAAGAGCGATTCCGGATATCTGGCGTGCCTTGGTGGCCCACCTCGGTGTGTACCGTGTAGTGTCCGGCGTCGACCATGTCAACCACTGTGTGTAGTCTGTCAGAGTCCGCCTTGTGTTGCACCATCATGACCTTCCGTAGTTCGTGTTGTGCATGGCTTGGTAGTTGGTATGTGTTTCTATCGTACCAGGTGCCGACCTATGTTTGCTTACGGATGTGTTCGGTAGTTACCAGCCGGTTGTGGCTTTTGGATAAGTATGCACTGAATTGTGCCTGCGCCTCGCTGATAGTTGCTATTTCTATTGTTTGTTGTTCCACGTCAGTGATGCTGGTTTGGTTTTTGGCTGTATTCAATTTTACTAGTTCCTCTGTGAGTTTATTTTCGGTGGGCACCGCCGAAGTGGGTATGTGTTGGCGGGGGTTGTCTGTAGGTGCGTGGAACATGCAGCCCTTTGGGTCCGATAGGGTGGCCAGAGGAGTATAGTTGAAGCCGAGGGTGGCGTTGTCTCTTGACCCGTGTCTGGGTATCGAGTTGGGGGCATCTGGTACGTCCAAGGTGTTTGTTTCCTCTGTGCGGGTCGCGGGGTCACTAGTGTTGTTGCCACTTGTCAGTGGGTCGCAGGCCTCGACAGAGGGGGGGGGGGGGGTAGCAGTGATGGTTGCGGGTTCATGTGTGCCGGTATTGGGGGCGGGGGCCACAAGGGCCGTGTTCCCGGTATGAGTCTTGGATTGTTGTTGGAATGTCTCTGCGAGAGTGCGTACTATACCTTCGCCGGTGGTGGTGTCAGGAACAGGCCCCAGGTTGGATTCTACGTCCCCGTCTTCAGTGGGGTCAGGGATCCACTGGCTTGTTCGGGGGGGTAGTAGTGCGTCGTACATTCTGCGTGTGTTGCGCAGGTGTGTGTGCGATGTATGTGCACCTTGTGTCCCTTGTGTTGGCAACATGGCGGGGTACTGTTCCCACGCGCACAGGTCTGCGTGGGCATAAGGGGGTGCCGGTGTCCATTCGGCACCTATGTTGCATGCCAACAGTAAGTTGTGGTGCCCAGCATGTGGCTGCTTGTCGAGCCAAGAGGGCAGGTGGGTAGCCGTGCTGAGGCTGTCTGCGGTGTCTACCATGTTGTTGAGTTGGTGGCGGGCTGCCCAGTAGCCGGATCGGTCGGAGCGGAGAAATGCTTCCCAGATCTGGCCAATAGGCTCGTATCTGGGGCTCCATGTGTTATGTGCTATGTGCGGCGGTCTTGCCTCTTCGTTGGTGTAGAAGAGTAGGCGTCGGTTCAGGAGTTGAATGTAGACATTCACAAAGGTTGTGTTGCCTGCCTGCATCAAGGGTGCTCCATGGAACAATGAAGGGGGAGACCACAGTTCACCACCATTGCAGCCCACACGCACATATGTGCTGTTATTCCGCCTTCACACCTTGCAAAGAGGTTGTACAACACAGCATATGGTCAATTGGCAACCTGCAGCACCTAAGAAGGGTTGCCAAAGAGCCACTATGGGGTTACACATGCCCACCATGGTCCCCTGCAGAAACCGAGAGCCACTGGTACAAGGGTGAAGAAATCCACCAAAAAGGGGCGAAAAAACCCCCCGGAAGCAGTGAAAAAAAAAACCCAAATGGGAGAAAATTAGCCCATCATGTTGGGACATCGAAAGACGGAGACTCTCCGGCAACCTTTGCACTGCCTCAGACAACTCGTCAAGAGGTTGTGGTGCGAAAGAAGAGGGTACATCAGATGGACCGCTTGGTATTGCAATTGAAGAAGTGCTGTGTTGGGCGCCCGTGTGGTGCATTGGAGACTGGGGAACATTTGGTTAGTTGGTTGTATTCCTCCCCACACTGGGAGTTTTGTAGCCACTTTGACTTGCACCCCCCCCCCCCCCGCCTCATCGAAGCGAAAGTCCGCGGATGAAAATCACAGAAAAATTGCGTGCAACCCGCAGTTGTTCACTGGACAAAAGTCAGCCAGACACCAATCCCCTGGGAAGTGCCCAGAACTTTTCTTGCTGATCAAACCTCCATAATTCTGCAAACATTCCTTCTAGCGCATGAACAAACTTGCACGGTAAAAATTAGCAGATTCATAACAGGGCACTGATGGAATCCTTTCGGCATTACACTGGATTCAGATCTGCATGTTGTCTTACGGCTGGTGCTTTGGTGGGTTTCCTTTGAGATTCTTCAATTTGGAAATATCAATTGATGGTGCAGGCTGCAATGGCTGTGGGCAGAGGTCCATCCGCTGCTTGAGATAGTGCACCACTTCAGTATGCCCTGGAAGGCCTGCCAGCTCCACAGGGGTCCGTCCTGCGGCATCGGTCAGAAACATTTGGGTTTCAACACCCGGCAACGCCAGCAACCATTCCAGGGCGTCTCGATGGCCATGCCACGCGGCCTTGTTGACGACGCCATGACCCCAAAAATTCATTCTGGTGAAATCAGACCCCTTGTGCAAGAGCCACTTGCACATTGGGATGCTGCCGGACGCTGCAGCCCAGATCGGGGCTGTGCACCCAGAGTTATTTTGTCCCTCGAGGTCCATACCTTGTTGCAGCAACCAATCCGCCACATCAATGGACGCACCCCAGACTGCCCAATGAAAGCAATTGATCCCCTTCTTAGTCTGTGCGTGCAGATTGGCGCCGCGCTCCACCAGCAACTGTACGGCCTGGAGGTGGCCATTGCGACATGCCCACATCAATGCCGTCCTTCCCTCCTTGTTGGGGCTTTCAATATCCACACAATGCTCCAAAAGCAGCGCTACCACATCCACGTGTCCATGTCCTGCAGCCCATGCCAGCGCATTCAGGCGATTCTTGTCTACTGCTCGCCGGGGATCCCACCCTCGGGCCAGCAGCTCCCGCAATTGCTGTACGTGCCCCATTTTTGCCTGGTACAGACCTGATTGCGGGTCCGCTGCGGTCTCCAGCCGCAGCCCGTCCTGATACCGCGCGCTTCTCTCTTCCTTGGAGCCCCCCTTGTGTTGCTGCTCCTTCCCAGAGACCCCATTGACAGGCAGCTGTTGCTCCTGCCCGAATACACGAGGTTCTGGTGTCGAAACACATGGTGGCAGCCCCGAGACTGGTCCCACGGGTGTTCTCAGTTCTGTGGAGGCCTGTCTCAGCACTGATTCTGCGATGGCGTTCAGGGTCAGGAACTCAAACGCCCATCCGTCCGGCAGATTCACCCCAAACTCAGTGCAGAGGGCCTCGTGTAAAGGCTCTGCCAGCATCTCATCGACGCCAAGATGTGATAATGCGACGTCACAGGGCAGCGATGCGCCTGTTTTGAGGGGCTTCGCATGTTTGCCACTCAACACATCCTCCACTAATTCGGATGCTCGAGTCAAAACGCTCCTAAGCGCCGACGCCTCTGATGCCGTCGTCTGTGCCAACGATGCTTCTGTGCGACAACGCTGCAGCGATTCATGAATGAAGAGACCGATGGCAGAGATTGTGGGATGCTCAAACACTAGCGAACTGGGCAGCCGCAGTGGAGCGCTTTCGTCGCACGCCGTTTGCAGAGCCGCAAAGAAATGCACCGCCTGCACAGAGGCCATGCCGATGGCCTCAAGCGACCGGCCCAGATCTGCCTCCCCAAGGCCGGTCCCCAGCACTTGCTCCGCACACTCTCTGACCATCGCTGTCACGTCCGCCTCCGAATCCAAAGCCCGGGATCGCCGACCACCGCCACCGGCGCCTCGATGCGCGTCCGCGGCCTCGGCTGTGGCTTTGTGCACGGCGTCGGCCACCAAAGCGACGGTGCACAGCTCCGCCGGAATGCGGCCCAGCGCTCCGCCCGGCCCCGGAGCATGCGCCGCCGAAGGCCCGGGCGCCGCCATCGCATCCTCCGCTGAACACTGCGCGACGTCGTCCCCCACGGCCTCGAGACTGATCTCCAGCAGCAGCTCCGCCGGGATCGCGAGGACGCATTCGGTACAGTCCGCGTCCAATTCCGGTGCCGTCCGGCGCGTCCGCGCCACAAACGCATCCACCGTCCGAAGGAACTGCAGCATTTTGGAGTTCTTCGCCGTCCGCACAAACGGAATCACTACGAATCGCAGGTGCGCCTGCAGCGCCACGGAGGCCAAGTACCGCAGCGCCTCATACTCGACCCCGCGATGCAGCACGCGGCAGCTCATCATCAACGAGTCCACGTATAAAGCCCCCGCAGCCTCTGCACGGCACAGCAGGTCGGTGCCGGTGCACTTCTGCGGCGCAGCGGCCGGGGCCGCAGAAAGCGCGCGCACGCGCTCGGGGCCCGCGGGCACGCGCACATCTTCGCACCGCAACGCGTCCGCTGCTTGGCCTTCGCTACGCCCCCCCTCCGCCCCCGCCACTGCCCCGTGCCCTCGCCCGTCCACGTCCACTGCCCCGGCCTCGGCCACGTCCACGTGTTCCGTCGCTGCCCCTCCGGCCCCCGCCTCCCTCGTCGTCTGTGCCCCAGACCCTTCGGGCCAAAGGCCCCGGCGCCACAGCGCCACCAGGACGACGCCGTAGTCGCCGAAGCGGTCCCGCACCCGAGCGCACGCCACGGCCCGGGCCTCGGCGGACAGCCACGCCCGGACTTGGGCCTCCGTCCGGCGGATGGTCGTGGAGTTGAACTGATTGGAGCGCTGGGACAACTCCGCGACGCGAGGGAGCTCGTCGGGGCTTGCGGCGTGAAGGTCGACCTGCACCTCCAGCGATCGCAGGAACTCTGCGAAGCTCAATCCGGAGGTCCGCTGCACCTCATCCCTCTGCGCCTGTTCCTGGTACAGGGTGGTCCGCGACAACGACTCCCGCGTTGGAGCAGCTGCCGCATTTTGAGTGCGCAGAACCCTCGAGCCCCAGACATCAAAAGCCCAATGATGATCCAGTGTGGCACGGGCCTTGCCTGTGGGATCGTGTTCACCTCCAATGGGCAGATGCACACACGTCACCTGCGGCAGTGCCGTTTGAACCTCATGGATTTCCAGTGGATTGTCATCAATGAAAACGAATGCATCCAATCCCAAATTCAACATCTCTGCCAGGGCTTTGATATTTGTGCTCTTGGGCTGCCAATTCACCTTCCGTGCGGCGACATCCTCGAGACCGATGCACATGTCAGTGGGTCGGTTGCGAAATACTGCCAAAACATCCGCCTCGTCATTCTTGCTGGAGAGGCAGATAAGCCTCCCAGATCTCTGTAGCTGCAGCAGCTTTCGTTGCAACAGTAAATGACACTCCGTCATTCGAACTCCTTTCGGACCGAGCTCACTGACGGCACCGTCCCACAATGTGTGATCGCAATCTGTGACGAACACTTTGAAGGTGTTCTGGTGCAGACATCCGAAGAGACGCCGGGTGATGAGTGTGGCCACAGCAACGTAGTACTCCTTGGTGTACGGAACATGGCCCATACGGAAAGTGTCCGGTGACCAATAGCCTGATTCCAGCGGGTACCATTTGTCTAGACAGCACCAGGATACGTAACTGACCCCTTGCAATTCACTGAACGCCGTTTCCAAATAATCAGACATGGCGGTCAAGCCATGAATACACTGCTCGTTTGACATGATGCATGGCGCAGGCTTGCATGCGATGATCAGAAGTGGCGCAAAGGATCCGGGCCGAGCACAAAAGCCTCTCACTGCGGCTTCGAAATCCCATACGGTGCGCCACAATGATGCCTCAAAGTCCTTGAGCTGAGGCTCGGGATATCCATCCTTTGCCGGGATCCAATCATCGAGTCGCACCAACACAGCGTTCAACACGTTCGAAGAGTCCTTAAACAAACTTGCTGGCTTCAATAATTCGGGGAACACGCTGTCAAATTCCGCAAATTGCACATGAATGTCCATTCCCAAGTAGCTTGCCCAAAAGTGAAGAGTGGACTGCAACGGCTCCACAGTGAAATTGGAAGACACCACGACCCTCGGAAAAATTGCATTGTGCATGCGAAATAGAAGCGGAAAAAAACAGACACTCAGAAAATGAGCTAAAGGGCAATGAAGCAACGGATACTCAGCTACCCAACGCCCCTGTGTCACAGGCGACTGCTCATAGCCGGTGACTGCTCTGCTGCACTGCAGCACTTCCAAACCAGCACTGAATGCTGCCTTGAGTTCGCCCGGCCTGTGGCTATCGAATGTCTCTTAGGCTGGTGAAAGGGGCCATGAGCAACGGATACTGAGCTCGCATATACCCCCATGACACAGGCATATGGCCACCACTTTCAGTTCATTGTTTTGCCTTGCATCACTGCAGTACAAACCAGACCCGAATGTTGCCTTGAGGTCTCTGTGCAAGGCGGCTATCGAATGTTTCATGGGCCGCCTGGGTCAGCTCTACTCCCTCCCACAGGTGCCGGTTAGCCATAACCTTGCATCTGGTTGCCAGTTAGCATAAACCTTGCATCTGGGAGCTCACCCCCACCGTAATTCACACAAAAACAAAAGCAACTGCTCCGTGGTTGGCCGGCCGGGGCGCTGCTTTTTGTTTGGAGGGTGTTGCTTCTTATTTCCTCCGTGCTGCCGTACCCACTCCACTTCACCGTCTGTGGAAAAGGTCCAATGCGAGGTGTGACATAACACATCCTCTTCAGCAGAGCCACCACTCTGCTTGCCAGCTCAGCGTCCCACGTCCACAGACACAAGGGGGTTTCAACCATCTCAACATCGCATGTCTACAAAAACAGGGGGATTCAGGGCGTAGACTAGTCCCGAATGTTGCCCTCAGGTCACCGCGCAAGGCAGGTTTCAAATGGTTCATGGGCCTCCTGGGGCTCTTCACCCTCCCACTGGTGCCGGTTAGCCAGAAACCTTGCATCCGGGGGTTCACACTTCACCGTTATGCACACAAAAACATAAGAAACGGGTCCGTGGTTGGCCGGTTGGGGCTGAGCTTTTTGTTTGGGGGGTGTTGTGTGGTGTTTACTCCGTGTAGCCATACTCATTACACTACCCCGTTTGGGAGATGGTTCATTGTGGGGTGTGGCATCACACATCCCCTGTAGCGGAGCCACCACTCTACCTTGCCATCAGTAGCAGTGTACCACAACAAAGCAACAGCCTGACTCTTGTGCCATTACCGAGTCTCCAAACCACTTAGCACTTCACTTCCATAAAAACAAGGGGGTTTCGGGGCGTTTGGGTTTTCCCCACCCCCCTCAGGATTCGAACTACCGACGACACTTCGTGGAAGACTAGGCATGTACCGGTGTACCAAAGACTACGGTGACAACTCAGGCCCAACAAGGGCTCAAGAGCTCGCATATCAGGGGCTTGGGAACTAAGCACGGTTCAAATGAAGGCTCAGGTGAAAGGCAGTAGGGGCTCGGATTCAGTCTCTTGCTCTTTCGCATCACTCGAGGTTGACTCAGGTCCTGCAGTGAGGGGCATGTGGCCCACTGGGCTCTCATGACAACCAAACACCGGCATTTCACCTAACTCTCTGGGCATTGAACGCAAGAGGCAAAATTGGATACACGCCTCCGACCTCACTCCTGTGTTTGCCCCATAAATCATACCTTTGATTTGGCTTACCACACCCGGGTTTCCACAAATCCAAAGGCAATGCCCCCCCCCCCCCCCCTTTTGTGTTTGCCCCCATGACGATGTCTTTTGATCCACCCGCAAGCCACACTGTCACCCTGACTTCCCACCCAAAGGGGTGGTGCGGCGTGATCTGTTTCCTGATCCACCTCACGTGTCCCACATAGTGAAGCTTGGATTTCACATCCCATGAGAGCCAAGCCAGCACGGAGAAAGTTTCGTGTTCAATGATCATAATCGGGTCGCCTGCAGCCGTCATGAACCCATTCACAAAGCGAGACACGGATTCCTTTGCTAGTCGCACTTGAACTTCTTGGTGTTCGTTCCGGCTTCGCAAATCACCAATGTTTGCCCTGTTGTCCTTCTCGGCCGTCGCCACTGCTCCCTTGGTCCGCGCCTAGTGGACCTTGAATTGCTGGTGCTGGATGTGGCCACATCCAACCATTTGAGTACATCAGTGACATTGACAAAATCTCAAAAGAAGGGTCAGTTGCTGGCTGTGGGGTGTGGTCTCACACTTCCCATGTGCATTTCATTAGCTTTCAGTAGATGGCGGTAGATCGATGAAATTGATGACATCTCAAAAGAAGGGTCCGCTGGCTGTGGGATGTGATCTCACACAAGCATAAACAAAGCCACCACTCCGCCCTACCAAAGCACCCTTGCGGCGTTTGGCAGACCACCGCTGAGTGTCACTGACATCCGTGCTACACTGGCTATTGTCTGACGACAGGCCGTCACACTACCACTCTCCCCTCCACCCTTCATGAATCTCTGAACAACCGCTATCCCCCACCACGCTTGTGGTTTGAATGTTGTTTTGTAGGGTGACAATGATGACAAGAGGGAAGGGGGAGATGTGGGTGAGGAGGGTGAAGAGGGTGAGGAGGGGGGGGGGGGTTGAGGATGGGATGGAAAGTGAGGGTGAGGGTGAGGAGGGTGGGGTGGGTGAGGGCGGTTGGGAGGGGCAAGAGGGTGTGGAGGAAGAGGGCGAGGAGGGCAAAGAGGGCAAGGAGGGACAGGTAGGGACGTGGATGGACATGGACGTTGTGTTAGACGTTGACATGGACATCGTCCCACAAGAGCGGTGTCCAACCCACCCACCCACCCACGTGTGGCTCCTTCGCCCATTGCCAGTGAGTTGGGGTGTGGTTGCACCAGGGGTCGGAGGGGATGAGCCAGGAGACGGTAAGGCCCAGGCCTTTGGCTGCCAAAGTGGACATGAGGGGCCCCCTTGTTGTGTGTTTGTGGGGGCGCTTATATTAGTCAGGGACAATTTAGGAGCCCCGCTCGTGCACACACTCCAACGCTTGCGTCAAGGAATCCGCTGCTTCCGTTAACAGGCCAGCCTCATTTGCCTCCCACAAGAATAAGGTCACAACCCACCCCGCCCCGCCTGCTTATGAAGCTCTCAAGCAGGTTCAAATTCATCAAACTTGTCTGATTTCATTCCTTTGTTTTTGATTACCTCAGACTTACGTGTGCCTCGTAAGTGTTCGGTCAGACGGACCGGGTCTGTGTGGCAGATAAAGGGGGAATCCTTGCACTGCGCGCGCACTGCGCGCTACTTTTAGATTATGTTCCCCCCGAAGAGCCCCTAGCACGCCCCTTGGAAACACCCTTAGAATTAGGCGACCCATATGTGTTATACTTTGGGGGCGCCTTAAGTGCAGTGTGTGTGCAGTGCGCGCACAGTGCAACTATTTGGGCGCCTGGCCGTAGTAGAAACCCATACTTTGTGGTACTTTGGGCATCATTTTTGCTTGGTAGTAGGTATTGATGCATTGGGGATCTGGCATTTTTGGATTTTCACCCTGTTTCACCTTTCTACTTTTTTGCACACATTTTTTGCCCATTTCCACCACATCTACTCTTTTTCTTGGTTGATTGATATGGTGATACACTTTGAGGGTGCCTGCTACAGGACATCATACTTCCCTCCTCATTTCTCAGGCCCATTTTCTCCATGGATCTCAGTATTGGGGATAGGGTGTTCTACACCTGCTCCAATGGCCTGCGACCTCCTACCACGGTGGTTGGGACGGGTGAAGACGGACTCCTCCACTTGGAATACTACCAAGATGGGTTGAGAGTCGTGAATCGGCAATGCAAGATGGAGTACATCTCCTTTGCCATCCCAAGTTCAACCTCGCCACCTGATTGCCGCTGCCTCTCTCCGCTGCCCAACACACAGCCAAGTCCCCCCCCCAAAAGGCCCCTGGTCCTTCACCATGCCACAAGAACCGGGAACGTCCCCCTCAAGGTCCCTTCCAGTCCAATTTATTATCCCGTGTGGAGGACCCACATATCGTCGGGTGATGGTAGGATGTATATTTGCAACTTGTACACTGTCACCAGCGGATGCAGCGGGAGGTGACTGCCCTCATCTCCATTACAAAAAATAGCCAATAGTGGTGACTTTTGCAAAAACCTAATGGGTATGGACATCATGCACTCACTGACACGCAGGGGATGGAAATGCTTCGGACCCGTGTGGTTTGGCCCACAAAAATCAGTGCCGTGCTCACTTGGCTGGTTTGTAAAACTTTGGATCAGGCCTTCTGGGGCGCTTAGTAAGAAAAAGGAGCTACCATGTCTTTCTTGGGCCCTTTGGCTGGGTTATAGCCCCCATGTGTTGTACAGCCCTTCCGACTTTTCCTATGGCTGCATTTTTGTGGTATTCTCATGCTTGAGGCACATCTATATCAAAGCTATGCTGATGTGACTGTGATCACACAAGCAGTTCGGCAACCCCCATGAAGTTCACCCCTACCACTCCAAGGAGCAGAGGTATCATCCTTCAAGGAGGCAAATACCAAAATGAAGTGGACAGCTTTGCCTCCCTGTGTAGGTTCAGTTTGTCCGCGAAAAAAATTGAACGGTTTTACGAACAAAGCAAAACACAATTCAAGCATATTGTGGCTCCTCGCTGCTTTCCCAGGCAAAATTGCAAAAACAATCTGGAACAAATAAGACAGGCAAATAAAACCCCAGTTAGCAAAGCTAACAATCGGTCCCATTTGCACTCCCAATCAACCTGGATATGCTGTTGTTCGTTTTGGTGTCATGCTCTAAAGCGCCCTATGGTGTATGCCCCGGCTATTGTTTGATTCGCATGGTTGTACACGGCTTCAAGCAGTTCAAGGTGTCCTTTCATCCGTAACCGTTGTTGTTTGCCAATGGGGGCAAATAGAGCCGGAACGCACAGCATAGAAGGTAAAAAATGGTAGGAAAAAGCTGGGTATACTGCTTAGGATTTTTGAGAATGCTCAGCATGTATCCTCAACAAATGAGACTCATATCGCAGGGTACATTTCAGAAATGGGGACCTCAATTTCTCCCTTCTCGAGCGACTTCAGAATTTTCATGGTTGGGAACTTTTTGGACTAGTTGCTGGTACACATCACTCTAAAAATCCACGGAAAAAATTCAGTACCCATTCCAATACTGCTCACTGAGCGCTCCGAGTTGATGACTTTTAGTGGGTTCATTCCAAGATCTTTAAGAAATGCACGGCATCCGTCGCCGAGCGGGGAATCAACAGACTCCAGCAAAACCACATCCGGAGTTCTGATTTTCATACCATCAGCGAAATTTCTTTGCACTGTAACACACATCAACATGGGTTCATCTCCTTGGAACTGATTTCTGGCTTTTGGGGGCAAGTATAGATCCTTCGGGCCATCGAAGCGCATCAAAAATCCCACCTACAAATCCAGTCCAGCATTAAGATATCGTTCATTTTGGACGACATAGTCATGTTCATCCAATCCTGCAGGACCACCAGCTGCTCGCTGTTGGTAGTCGTCGGCATCTCCTTGCCTGGGGTCCCATACTTCTTGGGAGTCTTTGGCGTTCATTCGGCCTAACCTCCTTGTGTGGGGGATCGGGGAAGTGATGGGCCGTAGAAACAGCTCGATGCGTTGCTCAGTATGCAGCAACCGCTGCTCTATAGGTAGTGAAGGTGTCGATCACCTCCGCAATGCACAATGAGGAACAAGAAGTCTGGGGCAGGAAATACGGGTAGAGGATGAGCTTCAGGAGCTATGTGAACCCTGTTGACAGTCTCCTCCCCAGGAAATCCACTATGGCGTGCAATGGTTGAAACCACTATAGGACTTTTGGATCAATATTTGGTAGCCCCAGTGACAGACGGTCCTTGCTGGTCTTGTCTTGCGTGGGGTGTGCTGACGAACCGTACTACTTGTTTGTTGACCAAGACCGGCTGCACTCAGCTGGCAATGGGCTGCTGTGAGCCCCTGGGCTGTCAAAGACAAAGCAGCTGAGCCCGTCGTTAAGGAGTGCGGAGAGGGGTTGTCCTGTATGATCGTGTGTTCGTATATCGGTGCGCAAGACATCAAAAATAAAGGGCCTACAGCTGGCCCACGTGGACACCGATGCCGGGATTTGATGGCACCGGAAAAAAAATCAACAAGAAAAAATAGACACTCAGAAAATACATTCAGGTTTGCCCCGGGGTGGCTCGCCAGTGTTTGGCGCAATTGTATGCCGTAGTACAACAAGAATAGCGTCGATGAGAGGGGGCAGCCCTCTGTCATTCGCCTTGTGGGGTGTATGGGTAATTCACGGCCGTGCACAAACAACACGGCGGGTGTGGGGGAATGTTTGTCCGGAGCACGCCCGGCGCGCTACCTTTCTATTAACTATCCCGACTTCAGCCCGAAATTTACCCTCTGATGGAGAAGGCCCCCCAAATAGACCATGATGGACTGCGCACCTTCCCTACAAAGCACGTTGCATAATTAGACAATAGCCGTGAATTCAGCAACTCCAAATGTCATTTGTATTTTACTTAACAAACGGTACTTTGCCTTTACCTTTCCCATAGATTTCGCTATGGTAATGAGTCCCCAAGCCGCAAGCGGTTTGGACGGCGCTTCTGCCTCACGTCACAAGAACGAAGTGCAAACTCAGTATTCGCTACATCACCCCTGCCTTCTCGGGGTCCCCATGGTGGGGAGAAATCAATATGGCTACATTACCCCTGCTTTCTTGGGGTCCCCATGGTGGAGAGAAATCAACCTAGTAAGGAGTGGATGTGGTGGAAACGAGCAAAAAAAAAGGAAGAAATTGGTGAAACTGGGTGAGAATCCAAATATACCACATCCCAAATGTGAAAGAAGCATCAAAACACCCGTTGTCAAACAACAATAATGCCCATAGTATCACAAAGTATGGGGTTCTAGGACGGCTAGACGTCCAAATAGTTGCACTGCGCGCGCACTGCGCTTAGTGCACCCCCTAAAAGGTCACCAGTGGGGCATGGGTCAAAAAAGATGCCCGGCGCGCTAACGCTCCCCCTGTGTTCTGGTATACTTCCCCAATGAACCGCAAAAGGGGTTCGGGGGCATCTGCGGTCTTAATGAGGTCCGTGAGCATAAGGCTAGGGACAGAGGGGAAGGTGTTAGCCACGTCCAGCAGGGCCAGATGAACTCCGTGAGTATGTAAGTCGTTCAAGATCACAAAGGAAGGAAAAGCCTGCACGCGCGCACACGGTGCGCGCTGCCCGCGCAGATGTACAATGGGTTGGTGCAGTGGTCTGTTTGAATGCCACAAATCCACGAGACAACAATATTCATTGGGTTGGGGGGGTCAAAAATGTCGAAAAAAATTGACCCCCCCATTTTTGGGTCGAAAATCATGAATCTTTTGGTTTTTTCAATTTTGAGCCGAAAAAGTGTTTCCGGGTCCCAACTCCATGGGGTTTGTATGGGGTGGAGTGGGACGAGCGCTTGTGCAGTTTATGCACTTTTCAGCCATTTTCTACCCCTCGAGGTTGGGCGTCCACAACATGCACACGCGTCTACATTCACTTCAACAGGACTGCAACGGGCAGTGGGGTGCATATTCACAGTTTGGGTAGTAATCACAGGTCGTCGAGATCTATTGCACAAGACACACTGCAGCGTAGACCCTTTGGTGTTATGGAACACAGCAAAGCTGGTGCCCTTGAATGCCCAGTTCTGCAGCAGCAATGCCACACACTTTTCATCGGACGATAACCACTTCTGTCAGCTGTCCACACACAAACTTGACAATCCCCAACAACCCTCAACAGCCCTTAAGAAGGGCCCTGAACAGTTAACACCCCCCACCCCAAAAAAAATCGTCTTCTCAACCACCAATGACCTGCCATTAGCCGCTAGCCTGAGACAATCTGGTTAGCCCAGTGTACCAGGAGAAATATTGATGCCCATAAATCTAAAAATACAGGTTAGGAGTTGGCTGGAGGGGACAGAGGAAGTCCATCAACCTTCAGTCAAATTCCATGGTATCTGTAACAGAAGTCCTTTGAGCGTATGTACACACGACGCTCCCACACGCACGCGCGCACATGCGCGTGTTCAGCAAACAAACAGAGAAATGAAGGGGCTATTTGAGTGATTTACGCGGTCAGGCCGCAAAGAAGAACTTGTGGGTGACTTCTGTGACAGTCACAGGGCGGGAAGAAGCGGGGGGGGGGGGGGTGACACGGAAGCCCATTTTCCCAACCCCCCCTCCCTCCTTGGCCGCCGTGACGGGAGGGGGGGTTCAGGACGGGGGTGCCCGACCTGCCGTGCCCGGGGGGGGGGGGGTGGGTTCAACCCAACATCTATGACTCAAAATGATTCCCCCGTCGCGCTGATCATTTTGACTACTCAAATGTGGGGGGGGGGATTATTGGTGGAAAAAACTTTTTCGGGCCAAAATTTGTGTTCCTGCACCTTCGGCGCCAACATCCGTTCTTCTCCTTCGGCGGGCGTCCATGTCACCCCCCCCCCCCCCCCCCGCAGAGCAATTTTCAGGTCACCCAGTGTGATAGGACGATACTGCGGTTCGGCATGACGGCGCCCTGCGACCTGAATCCGTCACCGGCAGTTCTTGTGTCCTTGAATAGCAGACTACACATGGTCTACTGCACATTGTGTAGGCGTATGCCACCTTGAGGATGGCCTGGTCACTGCACATGTGGAGGGTGTTGCGGGAACTTTCTATTGTTTCTGGAGATTTTACCACCGCAAACCACTACCAACGGTGTTCCCAAATGGTTGTGGATGGTCGCCAGAGGCTTTTGGATGATACTTGGTGTTTCTTTCTGCCTTGCAGGGGGATTTTTAACCTGGTGCCTTAGAGCTTGGAAGCGCGCGGGGGGGGGAAACAGTGCCTATGGGGGGCGTTTTCGCACAGCGCACGCACAGCGCGGGCACAGCGCGAATTATTACGGTGATTATCCAGGTACCAACCCTGAAAACCACCCACCTGCGGAATCATGCACAATCAATTCAAAACTCAAAAATTCAAACATCTGATGCTTGCCATGGGTCCCAGGGACCTAAATTCTGCCCCCTATAGCCCCGTCCACTGCAGCAGCCATTCAATGACGTCCTTTCAATCTTCTGAACTTACCGCACTCCCGGTGGTGGAGAACAGCCAACTTTTCGCACAGCGCGCGCACAGCGCACGGTACGCCCCCTATGAAAACGTATGTATCGAAACTTTGCACGGTGCGCGCACGGTGCATGCAACTCCCTCGTGGTACTGAAACCAACGGCACGCGGTCCCCGAACCTCCGGCGGCCCGTAGCTGACTAGAAGCGTGTATCCAGGCAATTATGCCATGCAACACATGTGCGCAACATTTCCTTTTCTCCTTCAAACGCACACAGAGACGGGGGGGGGGGGGGCAGAGCACACAATGAGGTCGGGATATACGAGTGGTGCCCGCGGCAAAAGAAGTGACCCCGGCCCCTCATCACAACAAAACAGCATCACGCAACTTGATTTCCCCGGGGGCGTCGCAGGAGTGCATCCACCGACCGGGGCCGCAGCACCGGAGCACAGCAGTCGGTTTGCTCGCAAAGGGACACACAAACCGGCCCCATTGGCGAGCACGGGACGCCTTGTTGCACGCGAAACCGCAGGCCCCACGGACCCAAAAGGCCGTGGCGCAGCCACCCGCCCACAATTGAAATGGCGTCTCAAAACCGTTCGAATCAAAGTGGTCTAACAATTGGCCGGATGTGCCTCTGGTAATGCAAAGGGGACGGCGTCAAAGGGGAAGGAGGACCGCTGCACATCGGTCCAGGGCTTCTTTTGAGCAGGTGGGGGGGAGGGGGGAGGGGGTTGGACCCAAAACTTGGTGTACCAAAAATGGCCTGACCAGATTTCCCGATTGTAAATTTCGTTTTTTCCCGCGATGGTCACTTTGGTCTGGGGAGGGGGTGAGGGGGTTTTGGGGGAGGGGTCCCCCCTCCCCTTCGGTTTTTAATTCTTCTAAAGAAGCCCTGCATCGGTCCCCTGCCGTCGGTGGCAGGTCCGGTGGTCCACATTGGTGAGTGGTCTGAGCCCCCCCCCCCCCCCCCCGATATCGCGAATGTCGACGGGGCCATGGGGAGTCAATGCAGGCCCCCGCCCCGAAATGTGCGTGGCCCGGGAATGACACACGACTGATGCACCCGCGCCCGTCCAGACTTGGCGCTAACACCCGCCACGGCAGGTGTCGGCAGGTGTCACAAAAATTGTTGGCAGGTGTCGGCAGGTGTCACAAAAATTGTTGGCAGGTGTCGGGCAGTTTGGTAGAGGCACAGGGAAACTCACACTATTGCAGGGCAAAACGGGCACAGCTCAGGTTCCGAGTGCTGGAATCCTCGTCAGTTGGATCATCAAACATGACGAAGCATGTCCGACGCCAACTCACATACACACGCAGGTCCGGCAGGTGTCGGCAGGTGTCATAAAAAGTTCCGGCAGGTGTTAGCGCCAAGTATGTGCCCGTCCCCTGTGCCCAGGGGTGCATTAGAAGGCAGAGGACCTCGGTGGTGGCCCCAGAGGCGGTTAGGCAGGCGGTTGGAGGAGGTTGCCAAAGCGGTTGGGGGCGGTTACTGTCGGTTGCGAATGCCATTGAGGCTGGCACTTGGCGTCAGGGAGACAGTGGCTGGGCATAGGCTGGGCGCCCTGAAGGGGGGGCAGGGTACCTCCCCGCCTTCCAATGCATCCCTGCCTGTGCCCCATGCACCAAGTCTGATGGCGCCAACACGGCGCGTGCAACCGTGCCCATCCCCCGTCTCGTGCCGACAGGCAGACGAACGCATTGCTGCCTCCCATGGGCACAAATCGGGGAGAACAACACTTTGCGGTCCTCCACATGGCCCTCTGACACAGTACAGAGGCCCCGAAGGGGGTTCGTGGGGCTGCCGCCGGGGGTACCTGGCTGGTGTTGGTGCTGAGGGCAGGTGTCCCCCCCGCTCACTTCCAGGCATGCCACCATAAAACAGTGGGGTGCGCCCCAGTCGGGCCTCCTTTATGGCAAAAGAGTCCCGCAGGACACATGGGAGGACGCCAACCAGTGATTAGTGTGGAGGAGTTTCCTTGCGTTAGGTTTGGGTTGCACTCCTAAGAATTCGGTGTGTGTGCGCGCACACATATAACTCAAGACCCGTCCGCCACAACGCCGCGCGGTCATTCTGACGGACGTGTCGTGGGGCATCCGAATAATGCCCTCCGGCCGCTTTCCAGCCTTTTCCAGACCAATGCCAGCCCATCGGGACCGCCAGAGATGCCGATAGCGACGGATAGCCCGTCGTAAATCCATCGTCAAAATTTTCAAATCCATCGCAAATCCACCGCAAGCAATCCAGAATACCACATGCCACCAGATCCCTACCCCAACCCAACAAAGCAAGAAGATGGGCTGCACAGTGGATTTACTTCACTCCTAAGGTTTCCTTTGGGGGCAGGGACTGAAGGGGAACTCAGGGGGAACTGCAAGTTACCTGCAGCGTGCAAAAAGTTGTGGGCACAAGCTTCACATCATGCAAAAAAGGCAATCGTACGGGGCAGGGGTATGTGTCAAACAGGCATATCCGTCCCCAATCCATCGTCAAAATGTTCAAATCCATCGCAAATCCACCGTCAACCCCCCAAATATCCACCGCTATAGGCACCCCTGACCGTCCTCCCCCTGGCAGACCATGGTGGGCATCCAAACGTAGAAGTTCATGGCGGGAAGTGCAAAGGTGACGGTTCACATGGCCTGCGTCACGAGAGCCCCTGTCCCCTGAGGCCCCCCTCCCACTTTTCGGGGGCCTGGACCCCCCCCCCCCCCCAGCGGGGAATCGTCACACATCTGTTCCGGCGCCTTCAAAGGGGAAGATGGTACTCGGCGGCCTCGTGTCCAAGGCGCTGCACAAAGCGCTTTCGTTTGGCACGTGCTCCGCACTTCGAAGCGCTTTGCTGCGCAGCGCATCGCAAAAGCGCTGTCGGAGGCGTTTTCCACGAAAAGAGGGAACAGAGATGTGTCAGTCCACAGCGCAGAGGGGTCAGTGACCAGAGCCGGGGAGGCCAGGTTTTCGTTTGCGGGGGGGGGGGGGTCGATAGAGCCCCCTGGCTAGCCCCCCCCCCCCAAAAAAAGGGCTCTATTGGCAGGACCCCCAAAATCCTACCGAGACTGACCCCCGGGCCTCGGAAGTGACCCAGACCCAAAAATCGGGAAAATATGAAAATGGGATTTTTGGAATCAGCGCGTCGAGGGTGTTGAGAAAAGTCATCATTTGCCATATATTTGGTGAATCAAAAAATTAACCAATTTTAATGCTCAAAAAATTTTTCGGCACCTTCGGCGCCAGAGTTCATAATCACTGATTAATAGTGCCTGTC
>OZ038378.1:158238470-158356375 GCA_964036045.1 Eutreptiella sp. 'Long Island Sound 2002'
CCCTGTGGTGTGCTGCGAGGGGGTGTACCCTTCGTCAAAGGAGTGATGGGTGAACACTCGCAGGAGATAACGCATGATGCAGTTCACATAGTGAGAGCGGGTTTGCTTCCGCAAACCATCATTGATGGCTGCACTGAGGTTGTCACCCAGCAGCAGAGCTGACTGGTAGCCTGCATCCAGGACCTTGGACACTCCCAGGGCTTTTCCGAGCCACTCTGCCACCCATGATGATGGGTCATCGACGGCCATGGCACCCCAAAAGGCACCTGCAACGCCAAGGTCATCTACGATAACGACCGCAAAGCCTACAGCCTGCCCTTTGGCTGCTCCATCACTGACGACAGTGAGCGGGGGATGGAGGTCCTTTCGGTGCCATGCACCCTGGATCTCTGACTCTCTGAGATCTGCTGCAGGGCGCACACTGAAAAACAGGCCGAAGCGCTCGCAATCACGCTGGAAGATCAGAGGGTCAGCATCCTGTAATTGGGACCAGACAGGATCATACAGCAGGCCCTGAACGAGAGCCCTTGTGTAAATACTGCGGCTCTGGGCCGCCAGCACTGTGTGATACACCCGCTGGAGTACGAGACGGAGATGCAAGGAGGGAAAGCCCATACCGAAGGACTCAAAGGGCATGGATATGAGTTTGGAGGGGAACCAACAGGGAAGCGACAAAGCAGAGCGCGCAGCCTGGTGTACCTGAATCTGAAGGGGAGAAAGCAGGCACTGGTCTACAGGGACCAGAGACAACCGGTAATCAACCCCCGAAACGGCATAAGCCATCACGACCCGCAGGGCCAGGATGCAGGAGGGCTTTTTCCACTTTATCTTGGCTATCACTCTGATCATTTGATCTTTGGCTGCAGCCAGAATAGTGTGCACAGGCTCATGCATGACACAGGGGATGCCGACTGTGTGCAGCCCCGAAACGTCGTGCTCTATGGTGCCCAGAGTGCAGGAAAGGGAGCCCTTGGCATATTGCAGCCTGCCACTCTGCAAAACAACGTGATAGACTTTAAGCTTGCCTGAGTTCACCGACCCACCTGAAGAGTTCGCCAGGTCGGCTGACACATTCAGGTTGGTACACATGTCCTCGGCCGAGAGGGCAAGCTGCCGGCCATCGTCTGAAAAAGTCATCTCAGGCACAGTGACACCCGGCAAACACGGGTGTGGTGGGCCAGCCACTTCATCACGAAGAGCCCAGGACCGAAGCATGCGCGGTACCAGATACCCACCCACACCCATGCTGTCCCCCTGCACCCCCCCTTGGAGCATGTAGTACGGGGGGGCTAGGCCAAAAGGGGTCTGCAAGTAGACCAGGAAACTTCCAAAATACCACGTCATCCAGGGGCCGACATGCTCCAAGGCAGGATCATCTAGGAGGTAGCCCCGGAGCATCTCACGGCAGATGTTGCAAAAAGCGTTGCTCTCGTCCCAGTCGGCGCACCAGATGCCGCTGGGGTTCACCAGGGCCCAATAGGCCAGGTAATAACGCAAAAAAAGGGCAAGGTGGTGCGGGGTGAGCTCCTTTCTATAGGCAAATGCCCAGGGTGGCATCAGTCCGGTAAGCTCTGCTCGCGACATGAACTTGGTAAAGAGGAGGGTGGACTCACGGCGGCGGACCACTGGACCTATGACTATTGGGCGACTATTGCGCAGCAGCCAGTGAGGAAGCTTTTTCAGGAGGCAGACATGGATCGCTGACTGTAGATACCTGGAAAAGTGCCCATCCCTGAGCAAGGACATCCAGCGCAGCAGCGTGGCATGACCACAGGGGGCAAGCAGCTGCAGCACACACTCAGGCAGCTCGTCGAGAGCGGTAGCCTCTGAGCCATGCTTGCTCAAGATCCACTGCCACTCCTGGGGGGATACCTCCGAAGCCACTGAGACTGCACCCACTATCTGGCGTGCGTACGGGACTGCTTTGGAGGCCAAGAATTGAAGCGTGAGGTCCTGCATGGAAGAGTCATCGCGAGGTTGGGGAGGGGCTCGGGCTCTTGAGGCCGCAGTTCTGATTCTATGTACATCGTGGACGAGCCATCTCAGCCCATACAATTCTTGAGCTTGTGATCGGGCCTCATCAATAAATTCGCGGGGGGACGTAGGGAAGTTGACCCCATCAGGACTGACTGACGTTACTACCTTAAAGTTTTTTGTCTTGATCTTATACATTTTCGAGGTAACAGAATCTATGGACGTCCGGCGCATATCCCGGGCATCAAGGCCAAGGCCGGCCCGACATGCCTTGTCACGTAATGCCTGTTGCCATTTACGCACCTGCTCCGCTGCACACCTGTCACCAAGCATGGCTTTATATTCAAGGCCACGCAGGCGCTTGGACTCGTCCACCTGCACTCTACCGATGTACCTGGGCACAAACTGGACAGCCAGGCTGAAATATTCCTCCATGCACTGATCTATGGGTCGTGACTGTTGTGTACGGCACCAGAGCATCAGGGAGAGATGGGCCGATAGGTCAGCAACGCGTGCAGGGTCTGCTTTTCGGAAATTGAGATGTTTGCCCGAACCATTTTTCATGTACGAAAACTCTATTGGAAGGGAGAAGACACAACACAGCGCTCCATGATGAGACACACCAGGATACACTGCTTTGGTCAGCAGGGTCAGGGGGCCCGAAGCCTCTATGAGTATATAGTCTATCTCAGTGCGGGCGACCTTGCCTGCACCAGTGGGTTGGAAATTGGTGGGCTCCCCACGCTCATAGGGTATGTAGAGAAAGGACCAACAGTTGCCAAAGCGAAGGCATTTGGAAACTTTGCCTGAGGACGTCGTGCTAATGACCTCGTTGAGATCTCCTGCGACGATAAATACATCACCAGGACGTCGAGGCAGCTCAGCAACTTTCCGCTGTATGACTTCCCACACATGTGTATCCTGCTTGGGCCTACGGTACACATTGCCAAGAATCATGCGGTGTCCGGACGGTCTGGATATGTAGAGGACTTGAAGATCCTCATAGCACTCTAGGGTTTTGGCTTCAGGACGGGGCTGGGGCTGTGCAGCACACTGGGGGACAAGGGAGTGGATGACCAAGATGGCCATGCCTGCTCCACGGGAGGCCACTTCATCATAATATACCTTATAGGGTGAGTCAGCGAGCTCCGCTGCCTGGAAACCTTCCCAGAGCTCTTGAAGAAATGCAATGTCCACGGACAGTTCTGACAGGAGGGACAGGATTTGACCAGACTTTTGCGCTGCACCTCCACAGTTAAGGGTGATAACCACCAGCTCACTTACCGAGGATGAGACCTGCACAGTCTCCGGGGCAAGCTCACCTTGGTTGAGGACAAGGGGAGATGTGACCTGCAGCCGGGGTTCATCGGTAAGCGAAGGCGTAACCACTGATGGCATCGGTGGGGTTGCATGCACAGAGCAGTCATATAATTTGCGTTGCGACACAGAGACCACCCCTTGCAGGAGGTGACTGCCACGGTACTGGTAGCATGTGCCAGCCAGCGCCTTCGTCACATTCTCTGTGTCTATTCTAGGGCAGAGCAGGGGGGGCGTACCCGCCAGCAGCGGGGCATCTTCTTGCGGGAAATGTAGGCACACGGCATCCACCAGCCTGGTCCGGTGGCACTGTGTACAGGGCCGTCCTACCAGGACTGGGCGCTGGGTGCACTGGTACAAGACTTCGTCGGGTGTGGCAAAATCACGCAGCGCCAAGCTGGGAAGGGGCCGGGGGGAATTCAACTGAGGGGGGGGCGCCTCTAGTTTGCCAATGATCCAGATGCACAGTCTTCCTTTCAAGAACATGGGGGGGGAGAAAAGAGAGCCCGACGTGAGGCGCCAAGAGTGATCGCACAACTTGGACGCCCATCGCTGCAGAATCTCCAAGGAGTAGGTGATGGAGGAGGAAGATAGCAGGGCAAGCGTCGGCGGGGGGAGGCCAAAAATGCGACCCAGCGCTTGGGCTTGCGCCCGGCTGAGCTGCGCACCTGGGTGGTGCAGCAACTGCTGAAAGGCGTGGCTCTTGCAGGACCTGCAGATGCGTGCAGGCGCCGGCATCACATCACCGCAAGATGTACAGCTCACTACGGCTGAAGGCTCTGTCACCTGTTGTGACCGCAGGTGGTCGACGGGAGGGCATGCAACAGGGGGGACAACTCGCTGGGCAGCGTGTATGCGCTGCAGTAGGTCATGCATGCTCGGACTCTGGCGGCCATGAGAGGAGACCACCACCAGGGACATCGACAGGACTGTGGTAAGAGGAGGCAGAACATCAGCCGACGGTATGCAGGGGGGTAGTCACATGTTCCCATGGCCGCGATAGCCAGCTTGAGAACCATGGTAGGCGGATGATGTCTCCCAGGAGCCTGCAGCTGGCAGGGAGGACTCACGGTCACGATCTCCAAAGCGCGGGACATATCGAGGGTCGCGATGCGTGGGTCGCAGCTCCGCAGGCCGGGGTGGGCTAGGTGACCCTCGGGGACTCAGGTCCCTGTCCACGTCCCGGTAACTCGCCCGCCTGTCCTGCAGTGATGGCGGCAGGTCAGAGTAGCTGGAGTGACGGGCGTCAGAGAGGCGTCCGGGGGACGGGGAGCGCATATGGAGGGGGGGGGGCATCCGTTGGCGGCCGCCGAGAGGGTGCTCTATGGCGCTTGGTAGGGCGCTCATCAAAGCGATGCTCATCCGGGGCCCTCTTGCTTGATGGAGGAGGGCGTAGGCTGTCTCCCCACTGCTTGCAGACACACTGCGTGGGGGGCGTCCATGGTCGGACAGGCGACCCATCCGGGTGGCAGGCACTCAAAGATGCCGTGAGATGGGGGGCCATGACGATTACGACGGACCCATCCATCCCAAGGCGCTGCCGCCAGGCCTGGGTGGGAATCAGCAGGCTACAGAACTTGACTGAGACGCCTCGCTGCATGAGGCCGGCTGGGGAATGAGGGCCGTGGACCGCACATTGAAAGAAGGCAGACGCTGCAGACACAAAGGCTGGCCACGGTAACCCGTCTGCATTGGGGCTCAGGGTCATGCGCACCGCCGTGAGCGAGGCAGGGTCTGCCGGATATGGCTGGCTGGCCGGCAGCGATGTTGGGCCTGGAGAGACAGAGGGCACAGTGTGGATACCCAGCTGGCTAAGGACTGACGCCGTCCAGTTGGGAGCCGCACCATGCTTGCATCGATTGCTTACCGCCGTTTGAAGAGCTTTCAGAACAGACAGATGTCGCACATCCCCGACGAACTCAGCAATCGCTACCGCTAGGGTCGCAAAATCCTTGACGGACTCCAGATGGAACACTGGTATATCTTGCTCTTCCAGGGCAGCTATGTCGACCGCTATTTGGCACGCCAACGAACGCCACTTCGTGTCGGCATCAGTATTGCCTTGGATCTGTTTGAGGATGGCGAGGGTTGTCTGGCTTTTAACGGAGTCGGTGATGACAATGAGCTCTGATTCGTTGAGGTACCTGACCCAGGACATGAGGGCACACTTGATTCGTACTTGATCATTACCACTGGGCCACGAGAAGCTGGTGAGGCATGTTGAGAGCGATGGACCATCCCCCACTCGAAGAAGCTGCTGGCCCAACTTGTGCGTCGCCGGGTACGGGGATAGGAGCGTGTTGAGGTGCTCCACGGCCTTTTTCACGTACTCCGACGGGACATCGCTGGACGCCTCTGCAACCTTCAGCAAGATCTGCGGCATTGTCAGCTTGGAGGCCGTCTCAGACGGGAGGGCTATGCCGGCTGACAGCTCACCAGAGGGCTTGGCAGCGAGGTCCTCACTGGCTCCAGCAGTCGACGGTCCTGCTGAACTCTGGCCTGAGGCAGACGAGAGAGATGCGGGAATGTCACGTGGCAGGAGGCCAGAGCTGTTGGGCCATGCATCCCGGATTGCACGCTCCAGAACTTTTTCGCCGACTCCCCCAGCAGGCCCTGATTGCTCTGTGGCTTTGGGCTCCCATGAAAGCTTCTTTTTGTGCTGTTTGGCCACCCACTTATAGACTGAGACGCGGAACCAGAATAGGGACAGCACCACCTTCCCTTTGGATAGGGGGGTGACATCCCCGTTGACCATGTCAGAGAAGTGGTTGGGGTCAGTCGTCAGCAATGTGCGGACTGCATCCGCCACCTCAGGAACGGGGATGCCACTGATGACCTCTGCGTGCAGAATGCTACGGGTCGCCCCAGACACAGAGGGCAGATTGTCCCGGAGATAAGCAACCGCCTCCAGCCATGTGCCCCAATACCATGTCGGCAGGTCGCGGTTGAGGAACGCAATATCCACTGCCGGAAGCTTTCCCAAGATGACGCTCCATAGAAGGGGGAATGATCGGGCCCATGCTGACGTTAGAGGCACTCCCGATACTTCTGTTTTGTCCTGCTTGATGGCGGTCAGTTTCAGCACACCATCACGATCCTCTATCCTGGGGATGTACACAACTTGCTCAGGCTGGAGATGCAGGGCCGCTTGGCTCATTGACATGACTGCGGTGGTCTGCAGACCGGCAAACACGGGGACGGAGAATGAAGGGAGAGCTGGCACAAGACCTGCAACAGCAGCACTGTGACAAGGAGCACGATGAAGGGCAGATGCCACCACGGAAGATGACGACGTCACACCGCTGGCTGGCGACTGGCATCGTACCAGACATCTGTGTCCCAAGCAGAAGCGCAGTGCAAGAGCGCTGCAGTGCAGGGGAAGTTCACAGTACAGTTATCAGTCCCTGCAGCCCCCGTTCTCGGTGCTGGGATACGATTCACGACCCTGCAAGTGCAGCAACGATGCAGCGGAGTGCGTGTGGGGGGGGGGGGGGGGGGGGTTGGCTGTAGCTGTTGTTCTGTTGCGCTGGTGGCCCCTGTTCCACCCTTCCCGTTTTCTGTCGCGCTATGTGTAGTGCGAGAAAAAGAACTCAGGGAGCCTGTTGACGGCGGCCCAAAAACGGTCATGTGGTGCAGTGAGCCAGCTGGGGACAGGTGGCACTGCCAACTGGGCCCTGGGACCGTGAGTAGATCCCCCGGATGGGCCATTGGCTGGACGGGGCAGTGCAGCCCAGCACCTCAGCCGTGGGCGGTCTGCCCTGTGGAAGGGGGGGGGGGGGGTCGGGGTTGCATTTCACCCTGGACCGGCTCAGGGCTTATGCACGACACCGTTAGCACCCCCGCCGCAGGCGGGAGCCCAGGCCCTGTCGTTCGGGGCTCCGCACCTGGTCACCATCCCGTTGTGGGTGGCTAGCTCGGCACACACACACACACACAGACACACACACACACACACACACACACACACACACACACACACACACACACACACACACACACACACACACACACACACACACAGGTCAGGTCAGGTCAGGTAATGCCAGCAACCACTGTCCGCAAGCCCGCCGAAGCGTCAAGCGGCAAGACGTCTGGCCGTACACACTCTACCCACTCCGAAGAGAGCCGGCAGGATCGCCGCTCGTTGATCTGGCAGGACGGCCAGGATGTGAGAGTTTCTCTTGCTCTGAGCAGGACGGCTCAGCAACGATGGGCAGGCATCTTCTACGAGGCTTGCCCTGTGAGGCCTCCACCCTCTCCTAGGGGCTGACGGGACATCTCCATGTCTGGCACGGGAGAACGAAGCACGAGAACGCGGCAAGAGGGTGGATCATTAACTCCTTGATAGCTGGTCCATCAGTTCCTGGTGACGATGTGAAGCTGGGGGATCTGTCCACTGGATAACCCACAGACCGGGCAGTACCACCACTGTGTCCATGCACCTCGGCTTATCATGCATGGACACCACCACATTTATGTCATCATCCCCTGATGGTCCTTGCGGGCTCCACAGGACGCGGCGAGGGGATGTACCTGAGCTGGACCAGGGCGGGGGCAGGATGCACATCTCTGCACATGGGGCACGCAGGTGGGTGGAGAGGTAGGTTAGGAAAACTTGATGCCCCCAAGAGAGGTCCTCACGATGACCAAGGCCTGGGGCCGTGCTCTGCTGGATTTGGGCTACGATGTCGCCTTGGCGCAGCGACGAGGACAGGGAGCACACATATATAGTGGAAAGCTTCGTCAGGTCCACTGGGGCTGGGTCGTCACTGTGGCGGGGATAATAGGATACAATACCAGACAGGGTGATCCAGATCACACCCAGGTCAAGTCTCTAGCACCCTTCCTGCGACACACGGACGGGGACAGCAACCCCACGCCTAGAAATGGTTGCCGAGTGCACGGAGTGAACCTCTACACGCCAATCATCTGTGAGGACATGACACAGTACACTCCGAAATGCGGTGGTGACCGCCACCCAGAGCGGCAGGCACGTAGATTCAAAATGGTCCGCCCAGGCAGAGACTGGGAGCTCACAGAACGGGCAGTAGGACCCAGGGGGTGAGCTGATGTATGGCGCTGATCGGATCCACATGCACGCCCGAATCTCATTGGTGTCCAGCGCCAGGTCAGCCACCTGCTGAGACCAGTCACTGACCTGCTGGTCTCTGGGACGCCGAAGAGGGGGGGGTACCACCTCTGTCTCATAGATGGCAGACAAAGAGTCCACTGGAGAGACACACAACCGTCCATGCCGAAACAGCAGCGCACTTGGAGAGAGGAGGGAGAGGAGAGGTATTGCGAGGGGAGGGGGCCGCGCTGCCTTAACAGAGGCCAGATCATGTGCCCGTTGCTGAGCGTCAGCCACAAAGTGGGCCCACCCTGTGGTGTGCTGCGAGGGGGTGTACCCTTCGTCAAAGGAGTGATCGGTGAACACTCGCAGGAGATAACGCATGATGCAGTTCACATAGTGAGAGCGGGTTTGCTTCCGCAAACCATCATTGATGGCTGCACTGAGGTTGTCACCCAGCAGCAGAGCTGACTGGTAGCCTGCATCCAGGACCTTGGACACTCCCAGGGCTTTTCCGAGCCACTCTGCCACCCATGATGATGGGTCATCGACGGCCATGGCACCCCAAAAGGCACCTGCAACGCCAAGGTCATCTACGATAACGACCGCAAAGCCTACAGCCTGCCCTTTGGCTGCTCCATCACTGACGACAGTGAGCGGGGGATGGAGGTCCTTTCGGTGCCATGCACCCTGGATCTCTGACTCTCTGAGATCTGCTGCAGGGCGCACACTGAAAAACAGGCCGAAGCGCTCGCAATCACGCTGGAAGATCAGAGGGTCAGCATCCTGTAATTGGGACCAGACAGGATCATACAGCAGGCCCTGAACGAGAGCCCTTGTGTAAATACTGCGGCTCTGGGCCGCCAGCACTGTGTGATACACCCGCTGGAGTACGAGACGGAGATGCAAGGAGGGAAAGCCCATACCGAAGGACTCAAAGGGCATGGATATGAGTTTGGAGGGGAACCAACAGGGAAGCGACAAAGCAGAGCGCGCAGCCTGGTGTACCTGAATCTGAAGGGGAGAAAGCAGGCACTGGTCTACAGGGACCAGAGACAACCGGTAATCAACCCCCGAAACGGCATAAGCCATCACGACCCGCAGGGCCAGGATGCAGGAGGGCTTTTTCCACTTTATCTTGGCTATCACTCTGATCATTTGATCTTTGGCTGCAGCCAGAATAGTGTGCACAGGCTCATGCATGACACAGGGGATGCCGACTGTGTGCAGCCCCGAAACGTCGTGCTCTATGGTGCCCAGAGTGCAGGAAAGGGAGCCCTTGGCATATTGCAGCCTGCCACTCTGCAAAACAACGTGATAGACTTTAAGCTTGCCTGAGTTCACCGACCCACCTGAAGAGTTCGCCAGGTCGGCTGACACATTCAGGTTGGTACACATGTCCTCGGCCGAGAGGGCAAGCTGCCGGCCATCGTCTGAAAAAGTCATCTCAGGCACAGTGACACCCGGCAAACACGGGTGTGGTGGGCCAGCCACTTCATCACGAAGAGCCCAGGACCGAAGCATGCGCGGTACCAGATACCCACCCACACCCATGCTGTCCCCCTGCACCCCCCCTTGGAGCATGTAGTACGGGGGGGCTAGGCCAAAAGGGGTCTGCAAGTAGACCAGGAAACTTCCAAAATACCACGTCATCCAGGGGCTGACATGCTCCAAGGCAGGATCATCTAGGAGGTAGCCCCGGAGCATCTCACGGCAGATGTTGCAAAAAGCGTTGCTCTCGTCCCAGTCGGCGCACCAGATGCCGCTGGGGTTCACCAGGGCCCAATAGGCCAGGTAATAACGCAAAAAAAGGGCAAGGTGGTGCGGGGTGAGCTCCTTTCTATAGGCAAATGCCCAGGGTGGCATCAGTCCGGTAAGCTCTGCTCGCGACATGAACTTGGTAAAGAGGAGGGTGGACTCACGGCGGCGGACCACTGGACCTATGACTATTGGGCGACTATTGCGCAGCAGCCAGTGAGGAAGCTTTTTCAGGAGGCAGACATGGATCGCTGACTGTAGATACCTGGAAAAGTGCCCATCCCTGAGCAAGGACATCCAGCGCAGCAGCGTGGCATGACCACAGGGGGCAAGCAGCTGCAGCACACACTCAGGCAGCTCGTCGAGAGCGGTAGCCTCTGAGCCATGCTTGCTCAAGATCCACTGCCACTCCTGGGGGGATACCTCCGAAGCCACTGAGACTGCACCCACTATCTGGCGTGCGTACGGGACTGCTTTGGAGGCCAAGAATTGAAGCGTGAGGTCCTGCATGGAAGAGTCATCGCGAGGTTGGGGAGGGGCTCGGGCTCTTGAGGCCGCAGTTCTGATTCTATGTACATCGTGGACGAGCCATCTCAGCCCATACAATTCTTGAGCTTGTGATCGGGCCTCATCAATAAATTCGCGGGGGGACGTAGGGAAGTTGACCCCATCAGGACTGACTGACGTTACTACCTTAAAGTTTTTTGTCTTGATCTTATACATTTTCGAGGTAACAGAATCTATGGACGTCCGGCGCATATCCCGGGCATCAAGGCCAAGGCCGGCCCGACATGCCTTGTCACGTAATGCCTGTTGCCATTTACGCACCTGCTCCGCTGCACACCTGTCACCAAGCATGGCTTTATATTCAAGGCCACGCAGGCGCTTGGACTCGTCCACCTGCACTCTACCGATGTACCTGGGCACAAACTGGACAGCCAGGCTGAAATATTCCTCCATGCACTGATCTATGGGTCGTGACTGTTGTGTACGGCACCAGAGCATCAGGGAGAGATGGGCCGATAGGTCAGCAACGCGTGCAGGGTCTGCTTTTCGGAAATTGAGATGTTTGCCCGAACCATTTTTCATGTACGAAAACTCTATTGGAAGGGAGAAGACACAACACAGCGCTCCATGATGAGACACACCAGGATACACTGCTTTGGTCAGCAGGGTCAGGGGGCCCGAAGCCTCTATGAGTATATAGTCTATCTCAGTGCGGGCGACCTTGCCTGCACCAGTGGGTTGGAAATTGGTGGGCTCCCCACGCTCATAGGGTATGTAGAGAAAGGACCAACAGTTGCCAAAGCGAAGGCATTTGGAAACTTTGCCTGAGGACGTCGTGCTAATGACCTCGTTGAGATCTCCTGCGACGATAAATACATCACCAGGACGTCGAGGCAGCTCAGCAACTTTCCGCTGTATGACTTCCCACACATGTGTATCCTGCTTGGGCCTACGGTACACATTGCCAAGAATCATGCGGTGTCCGGACGGTCTGGATATGTAGAGGACTTGAAGATCCTCATAGCACTCTAGGGTTTTGGCTTCAGGACGGGGCTGGGGCTGTGCAGCACACTGGGGGACAAGGGAGTGGATGACCAAGATGGCCATGCCTGCTCCACGGGAGGCCACTTCATCATAATATACCTTATAGGGTGAGTCAGCGAGCTCCGCTGCCTGGAAACCTTCCCAGAGCTCTTGAAGAAATGCAATGTCCACGGACAGTTCTGACAGGAGGGACAGGATTTGACCAGACTTTTGCGCTGCACCTCCACAGTTAAGGGTGATAACCACCAGCTCACTTACCGAGGATGAGACCTGCACAGTCTCCGGGGCAAGCTCACCTTGGTTGAGGACAAGGGGAGATGTGACCTGCAGCCGGGGTTCATCGGTAAGCGAAGGCGTAACCACTGATGGCATCGGTGGGGTTGCATGCACAGAGCAGTCATATAATTTGCGTTGCGACACAGAGACCACCCCTTGCAGGAGGTGACTGCCACGGTACTGGTAGCATGTGCCAGCCAGCGCCTTCGTCACATTCTCTGTGTCTATTCTAGGGCAGAGCAGGGGGGGCGTACCCGCCAGCAGCGGGGCATCTTCTTGCGGGAAATGTAGGCACACGGCATCCACCAGCCTGGTCCGGTGGCACTGTGTACAGGGCCGTCCTACCAGGACTGGGCGCTGGGTGCACTGGTACAAGACTTCGTCGGGTGTGGCAAAATCACGCAGCGCCAAGCTGGGAAGGGGCCGGGGGGAATTCAACTGAGGGGGGGGCGCCTCTAGTTTGCCAATGATCCAGATGCACAGTCTTCCTTTCAAGAACATGGGGGGGGAGAAAAGAGAGCCCGACGTGAGGCGCCAAGAGTGATCGCACAACTTGGACGCCCATCGCTGCAGAATCTCCAAGGAGTAGGTGATGGAGGAGGAAGATAGCAGGGCAAGCGTCGGCGGGGGGAGGCCAAAAATGCGACCCAGCGCTTGGGCTTGCGCCCGGCTGAGCTGCGCACCTGGGTGGTGCAGCAACTGCTGAAAGGCGTGGCTCTTGCAGGACCTGCAGATGCGTGCAGGCGCCGGCATCACATCACCGCAAGATGTACAGCTCACTACGGCTGAAGGCTCTGTCACCTGTTGTGACCGCAGGTGGTCGACGGGAGGGCATGCAACAGGGGGGACAACTCGCTGGGCAGCGTGTATGCGCTGCAGTAGGTCATGCATGCTCGGACTCTGGCGGCCATGAGAGGAGACCACCACCAGGGACATCGACAGGACTGTGGTAAGAGGAGGCAGAACATCAGCCGACGGTATGCAGGGGGGTAGTCACATGTTCCCATGGCCGCGATAGACAGCTTGAGAACCATGGTAGGCGGATGATGTCTCCCAGGAGCCTGCAGCTGGCAGGGAGGACTCACGGTCACGATCTCCAAAGCGCGGGACATATCGAGGGTCGCGATGCGTGGGTCGCAGCTCCGCAGGCCGGGGTGGGCTAGGTGACCCTCGGGGACTCAGGTCCCTGTCCACGTCCCGGTAACTCGCCCGCCTGTCCTGCAGTGATGGCGGCAGGTCAGAGTAGCTGGAGTGACGGGCGTCAGAGAGGCGTCCGGGGGACGGGGAGCGCGCTGCATATGGAGGGGGGGGGCCATCCGTTGGCGGCCGCCGAGAGGGTGCTCTATGGCGCTTGGTAGGGCGCTCATCAAAGCGATGCTCATCCGGGGCCCTCTTGCTTGATGGAGGAGGGCGTAGGCTGTCTCCCCACTGCTTGCAGACACACTGCGTGGGGGGCGTCCATGGTCGGACAGGCGACCCATCCGGGTGGCAGGCACTCAAAGATGCCGTGAGATGGGGGGCCATGACGATTACGACGGACCCATCCATCCCAAGGCGCTGCCGCCAGGCCTGGGTGGGAATCAGCAGGCTACAGAACTTGACTGAGACGCCTCGCTGCATGAGGCCGGCTGGGGAATGAGGGCCGTGGACCGCACATTGAAAGAAGGCAGACGCTGCAGACACAAAGGCTGGCCACGGTAACCCGTCTGCATTGGGGCTCAGGGTCATGCGCACCGCCGTGAGCGAGGCAGGGTCTGCCGGATATGGCTGGCTGGCCGGCAGCGATGTTGGGCCTGGAGAGACAGAGGGCACAGTGTGGATACCCAGCTGGCTAAGGACTGACGCCGTCCAGTTGGGAGCCGCACCATGCTTGCATCGATTGCTTACCGCCGTTTGAAGAGCTTTCAGAACAGACAGATGTCGCACATCCCCGACGAACTCAGCAATCGCTACCGCTAGGGTCGCAAAATCCTTGACGGACTCCAGATGGAACACTGGTATATCTTGCTCTTCCAGGGCTGCTATGTCGACCGCTATTTGGCACGCCAACGAACGCCACTTCGTGTCGGCATCAGTATTGCCTTGGATCTGTTTGAGGATGGCGAGGGTTGTCTGGCTTTTAACGGAGTCGGTGATGACAATGAGCTCTGATTCGTTGAGGTACCTGACCCAGGACATGAGGGCACACTTGATTCGTACTTGATCATTACCACTGGGCCACGAGAAGCTGGTGAGGCATGTTGAGAGCGATGGACCATCCCCCACTCGAAGAAGCTGCTGGCCCAACTTGTGCGTCGCCGGGTACGGGGATAGGAGCGTGTTGAGGTGCTCCACGGCCTTTTTCACGTACTCCGACGGGACATCGCTGGACGCCTCTGCAACCTTCAGCAAGATCTGCGGCATTGTCAGCTTGGAGGCCGTCTCAGACGGGAGGGCTATGCCGGCTGACAGCTCACCAGAGGGCTTGGCAGCGAGGTCCTCACTGGCTCCAGCAGTCGACGGTCCTGCTGAACTCTGGCCTGAGGCAGACGAGAGAGATGCGGGAATGTCACGTGGCAGGAGGCCAGAGCTGTTGGGCCATGCATCCCGGATTGCACGCTCCAGAACTTTTTCGCCGACTCCCCCAGCAGGCCCTGATTGCTCTGTGGCTTTGGGCTCCCATGAAAGCTTCTTTTTGTGCTGTTTGGCCACCCACTTATAGACTGAGACGCGGAACCAGAATAGGGACAGCACCACCTTCCCTTTGGATAGGGGGGTGACATCCCCGTTGACCATGTCAGAGAAGTGGTTGGGGTCAGTCGTCAGCAATGTGCGGACTGCATCCGCCACCTCAGGAACGGGGATGCCACTGATGACCTCTGCGTGCAGAATGCTACGGGTCGCCCCAGACACAGAGGGCAGATTGTCCCGGAGATAAGCAACCGCCTCCAGCCATGTGCCCCAATACCATGTCGGCAGGTCGCGGTTGAGGAACGCAATATCCACTGCCGGAAGCTTTCCCAAGATGACGCTCCATAGAAGGGGGAATGATCGGGCCCATGCTGACGTTAGAGGCACCCCCGATACTTCTGTTTTGTCCTGCTTGATGGCGGTCAGTTTCAGCACACCATCACGATCCTCTATCCTGGGGATGTACACAACTTGCTCAGGCTGGAGATGCAGGGCCGCTTGGCTCATTGACATGACTGCGGTGGTCTGCAGACCGGCAAACACAGGGACGGAGAATGAAGGGAGAGCTGGCACAAGACCTGCAACAGCAGCACTGTGACAAGGAGCACGATGAAGGGCAGATGCCACCACGGAAGATGACGACGTCACACCGCTGGCTGGCGACTGGCATCGTACCAGACATCTGTGTAGCAAGCAGAAGCGCAGTGCAAGAGCGCTGCAGTGCAGGGGAAGTTCACAGTACAGTTATCAGTCCCTGCAGCCCCCGTTCTCGGTGCTGGGATACGATTCACGACCCTGCAAGTGCAGCAACGATGCAGCGGAGTGCGTGTGGGGGGGGGGGGGGGGTTTGGCTGTAGCTGTTGTTCTGTTGCGCTGGTGGCCCCTGTTCCACCCTTCCCGTTTTCTGTCGCGCTATGTGTAGTGCGAGAAAAAGAACTCAGGGAGCCTGTTGACGGCGGCCCAAAAACGGTCATGTGGTGCAGTGAGCCAGCTGGGGACAGGTGGCACTGCCAACTGGGCCCTGGGACCGTGAGTAGATCCCCCGGATGGGCCATTGGCTGGACGGGGCAGTGCAGCCCAGCACCTCAGCCGTGGGCGGTCTGCCCTGTGGAAGGGGGGGGGGGTCGGGGTTGCATTTCACCCTGGACCGGCTCAGGGCTTATGCACGACACCGTTAGCACCCCCGCCGCAGGCGGGAGCCCAGGCCCTGTCGTTCGGGGCTCCGCACCTGGTCACCATCCCGTTGTGGGTGGCTAGCTCGGCGCACACACACACACACACACACACACACACACACACACACACACACACACACACACACAGACACACACACACACACACACACACACACACACACACACAGACACACACACACAGACACACACACACACACACACACACACACACTGCAATGGGGCGTAAAGGGCCCGATCAGTCCCAGACTCTTCCAAACCGCTTCCCGCTGTGCGATCTTCTGTTGCCGTGCCGGTGATTGGATTTCTTTGTCGACGGCGCCCGAAACGTGTTCCGAAGACTGCGTTGCTTGTTCCCATGCCGCACGAGGCAATAGAGCCGCCTGGGCCAAATCCCCCAGCCCCAAAAAAGCAGGGCTCCATTGACTGAACCCCCTTCAAGCCCCTTGGGGAGTTGCAGACAAAATGCAGTTGGGGGGGGGGGGGGCTTTGGGTTCCATACACGGGCCCAGTTACAAACGGTGGCTGGGTTTGGCCCACAGAAAAGGAATGTACGTATAGGGAGTGTGCCATTGTGTCATGGTGACAATGCCAGGTCCCAATCCCCACAGGAGTCAGTTGCTGTGGTCCCGGCCAATGCCGCAGCAAGAGCGACACCCTGCGCCCCGCCCCCCGCCCCTTTGCCCCCCCCCCCCCCCCCCCCTCGTCTACGCGGGCTGTAGCGCTGCAGTCTGTGCAGTTAGCACCGGCGGCACCCGGGGCAGGGAAGCACTCTGTGCGCCCTGGGGCCCCGCCACCTGCCCGGGGTACGCCCTCAGCCGTGGGGAGCCAGACCCAGCCCACGTGGCAGCACCACCTGTGCCGAAGGCAGTCAAGGAGTGCGGGTCTGACCCTGGTCGTGCCACGTACCACCGCCTTCTCGTGCCGGCAGGCAGTCGTGGAGCGGTTGGGTAGCTTGTCCTCGTGACGTGGAGGTTGCGAGCCGAGGCCCACATCTCCCCCGGCGGGCTCAGCGTCAGGCTCTCCAGCCTCCCTGCCGGGGCCTGGAGCACCAGGCACACACTTCCCCGCGCTACGTGCGCCGACGCTGACCAACAGTGGAGCAAGCCGGTGTGCCACAGCCCCCCCCCCCCCCCCACTTGCCCCCAGACACACAAGGGCACACAGACACACAGGCACGGCGGCATCTCCCGCCCGCGAGCGCCACCGCGGGGTCTGGGGGCGGTCAACTCCCGGCAGGCCTTGTGACCGGACCCCTGGGTACACCCGCCCAGTTGGGTCCCGCAGGGAAGGCGGCACAGACCGTGGGTTGGCGACCAGGTGAGGCCTTGACCCAACCCAACCCAACCCAACCCACCCCTTTGCTCCATCCCCAGGCTCGGGCCACGCGGCGACTGACGGCATCGACCGCATGGCGGCGCCGCGGCCGGGGGCTGCTGCGAGGCTCAGCATAGCCGCGCCATGCGCCTTGCGCCACACCCTCGCCTGGCGGCCCCTGCGCACAGCCCTCACTGGCGCCCTGCACAAGATACGCGCAACACGGGGCGGCTCTTGGCCGTCCTTCAGCAGTTCTGTGTGGCAGCTGCCAACGTTCGACACGCACAGCGGGGGGTGCCACAGCACTGTGGGGTCACTGGTATGGGGCGTGTGGGTGGCCACAAAGCAACGGATACAGAGCTCGCATATGCCCCCGTGTCACAGGCATATGGTCATCGCCACAAACTTCAGTTCATTGTTTGACCTGGTGCTTTGCAGTACCCCTCAAACGTGGGCCGAATATTGCCTTGAGCTCACCGCAGTCAGCGGCTATCGAATGTTTCTTGGCCCGTTTGGGTAAAGCCTACAAGCCTACACCCCCCATTGGGCCGGTTGGACTTGCATCACAGTATTTCTGTATTCTTGGCCACTGATTTCTGTGGAGAAGTCCGACTCAGATCCCTCCGTGGGGGGTGGGGCTTGCATCACATCACTCTTGGCAGTTATGGATCGCGCCCAAGTGGAGCGCGGGACAGGGAAGCTTGGGCCAGACTGGGCCACCCCCCTTTCCCCAGCAGGGGGGGGGGGGGTGGCCAGGTGCCACAGCATTGTGGCGTCATTGGTATGGGGCGTGTGTGTTGGGGGGGGGGGGGTTAACTCTGCCGCATACTGCTGCTGCCATATTTGTGTATATGGCGAAGAACAAAGGAAGGACCAAATCCACCTCCACAGAGCAAGAGAGAACCCCTGGGGCGTGCAGACGTGTGTATTCTGTACGATGCAAGTTGAAGGCACCGGACCGGCAGGAATACGCCCCTCGCAGGCACACGGCCCAAGCAGCCCGAGCCCTGGCTCAGCTGCTGCATGACACCGTACGTCGGGTCTCATGCCGTACTCCGCCCCGTGGCGGTCATTTCAAGGGATATATGTTGGGGTAGTCGGCTAGAGCCGGACCATTTGTGACCCCCAGGGTTTACCTGTGGTTCGTCGCACGGCAGCAAAACGCTGGTTCGCCGCTGCTCATCGTTGTTCGTCGTTGTTTTTGGTGCCACAAACGGACCCTGCGGAGCATTTGGTGGTCCAAAATTATCTTGGTTTGAAAGCAAACAAGCACATGTAGCCACACACTGTGCAGGGTGGCTCATTGCTTCCCAAACCGTGACACGGGAACAAAAAAAACTTGGACATGGCGATCTTGGGCCGCCACCCAGCCTTGCCCGCAGGGGGGCACACTGGTCTGACCCCCCCCAAAACCGTCGTCACCGTCCTCAGCCCCGCGGGTTTCATGACTGATTCGCGGTCCCGGTCGCATCGAACCTCCGCCCCCCTCCTCCACGACACGCCCCCGGCACTGTCCACTGCCCGGGCCCTGCCTCGCGCGTCAGTCCGACTCGGGCTCGTCCAGATCGGCGCGGGGGTTCGCGGGGTCTAACACTATCTCACGGATGCGGTGGGCCTCCGCTTGCAGTCGCGCGCGCCCGGCCCGGCGCCGGGCCACGAGGGCCCGGATGGCGCGGGCGCTGGTCAGCACCCGCGACGACAGGCGCCGGTCGGGCAGCCCCTCCGACGCCGCGTCGTCCTCGAGGCAGAAGGGGTCGTCCCGCGCCCACGCCCCAGCCCCGCCCCAGGGCAAGCCCCCGGGCCTTCCGGAGTGCACGGACTCCTCCGGCGTGTGGCAGGGCGTGGGCGCGTCCAGGTCCTCCGAGTCGGTCCAGAAGAGCAGGTCGCTGAGGAGGAGGTCCTCGGTGGTGTCGTCGTGCAGCCGCGCGCGCTCCTTCAGCGCCAGGCGCTGGAGGCCGTAGCGGTACCGCAGCCGGTCCACTTTGATCGGCCGGAAGGCTTTCCAGGAGCGGTCGAGGTTCAGCGCGAGGATGGCGTGGGTGACGGTGAAGAAGAAGCGGGTGGGCAGGCGCGACCCGGGGTCCACCAGCTGCTGCAGCAGGCGGTGCTCGATGTAGCCGACGCTGCAGATGGTGGAGATCAGCGCGGCGACCCCCTCCCAATACATAAACTTGCAGTTGCGATTGATTGGCCACAGAATCACGGGGAATCGAATCGTCTCCAAGAAGCCGGGCTCGGGGCGATACTCGGACAGGCCTGCGTGGAGAGGCCCTTTCGAATACGTGTCCTGCGACGCCCGGATGTACTGCCACAGGAGCATTGCCGACTTGGGGGCCACTTCTCCGGTGGCGGTTGGGTCCAAGCGGGACCACGCGTGGGTGTACTTGTGCAGGTCTTCCATACTGAGCCCGGACTCCGTTTCGGCGTCGAGACTGAGCTGCGCAACGAAGTCAAACACGGTGGCAGTCAACAGTGAAAACAGAACGAACGAAAACATTGGGGCAACGGGCACGATCCAGTGTGAGCCCGCGGCGGGGCACGTGGTGCCATCGGTGCAGAACGGAGGCTGCATCTGGGCAAGCGCCATAACATAGACCCAGAATTCGCCGCCGGCCATCTGGCTGACAGCACGAATCCCTTTGTAGAAGTTCTGGAAATTTGTGTGGTTGGTCAAGACGACCCCGTCGATCTCTAGGTCTTCAAACAGCGGCACCGCGATGGTCGAGTACGAGGCAACAAAAATGCCGAAAATCAGAAAAATGGCGATGAGCTGGGGGATCAGGTGGTCCAGCACCTGCAGCACGTAGTAGGGCCGCATGCGGAAGAATGGCAGGCCAACGGGGTTGTCTGTGCAGAAGCGTATTGTTACGTTGATGAGGTGCAGGAGCCAAGAGAGGCGGATGAACCCGTAGGGGTACTGCTTCGCAACACCAGCCCAGTGCAAGACACAGCCCACAACGTCCGCGATCAAGGCACAGAATTGGAAGACGTACAGGCCAACGGAGAAATAGGCTTTGCCCAGTGCACTGGTTCTGAGATAGAAATCAAACAACCACACAACGACGACGAACTGTCCCGTGACGCTCTGAAACGTGCCCAGCCAGTCCGGTTGCCTCCAATGCATCGAGCATAGCACCCCGAAGTAGAACGTCTCGATCAAGCAGAGGAAAACAGCATAGGGTTTGCCCCAGGCAATCAACGTCAGCCGCAGCCGCAGCTTAAAAAGCATCCGCATGAAGCGATTGGAGGGCGGCTCTGCTTGCTTTAGGCGGTTCGAAAGGGACGGTTGGGGGCGTTGGCGAATAAATCGCAGGACGTTCAGAACGTAAGTCAACCACGTTTGATAGCGCATGTTCAGGGCCTCGAAAGCAGGCACCGCCAAGTGGACCGAGGACATGGAATAGGCGACTACGGCGAGAAACCACATCTTCAAAATGTAGGACCCGACGATGATATATGCGATGAAGAAGAGGAAATTGACCTCAGAAGAGTCTCTATTTAGGCACTCGCCAATGCCCTGAACGTCCATCCCAGCGTACAAAAGGTCTGTCCACTGCGCCCACAAGAAGAGCCGCAACAGTGACACAGAGGCCATATACATGTCGTCGAAGGTGGTGATTGTCTGTGACCACACCTGCAAAGTTCCTCCGGTGGTGTTGTAAGGGGGGGCCTCGCATAGGGTTTGGTTGCAGTAGTGCAATGAGTCCGACACGACGGTGCAGTCCGTCTGGTAATAGTCCCCATTCGCATCGGGGGGGCAGCGTAGGCACATGTTGAAGCGGCCGGCAAACAGGCGGATCCCAATCAATGCGAAGGCCAGGGACACGCAGACGATGAGGCCGAAGGCGGTGCAGACGGTCCCGTACACGCGGTTGCTGCCGAACAGGACGGTGTGGACCCGCCTCCCGGGCATGTAGAGCCGGACCAGGTGGAACAACCGCAGCCAGATCGCAAAGTTCAGTGCGGGCAGCCACAGGCCCCCAAGGGCCAGGCCGAACACAATGACGTCGAAGATGTTCCAGGCGAAGCGGAGGTACCTCCGGGGCCCAAGCACGTAGATCTTGAGGCCAATCTCGATGCCGGACACGGCGAGGCAGACGCTGAGAAAGACTTCGGCGACCGTAAGGACCGTGTCGTCCTGCCGGCTGTTGACCAGCGTCGTCCAGAAACACTGCAAGACAATGAAGCCGTTGACAATGGCCTGGAAGACATTGCCCACAACAAACTCCGCCAGCCCCTTCTGGATATCGCTGCGCGGCTGCGGGCAGTCCACCTTCGATCTCATGGGGGGGCGTGGGCCGATGGGATCGATGACGGGGGCGAAGGTCACAAGCTCACGCTCGCACTCGGGATCAGACGCGTTCTCGTACTCGAATTTCCCGTGCAGGAGTCTGGCCAGCGCCTTTGCGCGGGGGTCGCGGCTCGAGTACTCACTGAAGACGTTCTGCTCCGTGATCACTTCCTCCATCGTCGCCTGGAAGTGCCGGACCTGCACCGCGAAGAACAGCGCCGGCAGAAGGTAGATGCCCGTGACGACCACGATCAGTGTCCAAGTGATGAATTTCACTGCGAACCACCAGTCGTTGGACTCCTCCACTGTCCACTGGACCACCGCTGGCCATTGCTCCCCTGTACTCAGGGCGTAAGTTGTGATGATGGCGTCCAGTAGCGTGTCGTAGCTGTAGCGGTAGCCCGGGGGGGTCGTAATGCCGTACATAAAGTTGCACCCGACAATCGCAAAGATCCAGATGAGCCCGAAATGGACGACCTCCAGAAGGGCGTACCGTGGCACGCACGACAGCCAGGCGACGTTCATAGTCCGCGCCCGGAGCCCCAGCGTGATGAAGTCGAAGATGTGCAGGAGCCGCAGCGCCCGCAGCCCTCGGAAAACCACGATAGGACTCAATGGACTGACGAAGAGCTGGATGAAAGCGAGCAGGTTAACGATCACGAGGACGAAGTCCAGGATGTTGAAGAGGTCGTGAAAGTAGCGGAAGCGGTACACGAAAATTTTGAGGAAAAACTCCGCGAAGAAGAAAGCCGAGCAAACCCAATAAATCACGTTTCCCGCAATCTCGACCCCGTGCGGAACGCCGTACCAGTACAACGCCAGCCCAACAACAGAGATCACCGTGTTGATGACCATGAACGCCTTGAAGCCCTTGCTCTCGACAAGAAGTCGCGTGTTGGCACGCATCCTCTCGCCCGTCCCCATCCTGGCAGTCCGGTCCTGCGGCGGCTCGTCGTAGTCTCGCTGCTCGTTCACGCTCTGGAAGTGCGGTAGTCTGGAGAGGGCTGTGTAGTTCTTCAGCAGCACCGCCATTGCCAGCATCGTCACGTAGTACCCCGCCAGAGGTGCTATAATGAAATACCAAAAGAACCACCATCCCGCGCACGCCTCGTGCTCGCGTGCGCTGTACCAGTTATTGGAGGATGACATAAGTCGTAAGTTGTTGACGGAAGCATGGGCGATATTGTCGTAGTTGAGGATGCCGTACTGGAAGCAGTCCCGCACGGCGCAGGTCCCTGCAGCACAGTAATTGTCCCCCTCCCATGGCTTGCCGGTCGTCGTCGCGCAAGGCAGCTCGGCGGAAAGCTTGGCCGTGCAAACGGTGTTGTTCGTGCTGTTGCAGCACGGGCTGGGGTCCAGATTGTCGTCGTAGCAGCGCTGGTGGGTCAGCCCACTGAACAACCACACGCCAAGAATGCCCCACCATGCGCACTGGAAGAGGATCGCCGCCAACACGAAAAGGATCCCGTAGAGGGACATCACTATGGCGCCGCACAGAAGCTTGAAGAACGTCGTGGTCTTGACATCCGAGGACCCCATCACCACCAGCCGTCCCACACGAAGGACTGCCAGGAAACGCGCAGAGGAGTCTACCAGTTGCCAGATGATGATCACCAGGTCGACGATGTTCAGCACCGAGCGGAAGAACGGGGGCCGCGGATGCGGCTCAGACTGCCGGAACAGGCCCCAGGCAATCATCTTCAAGGCCGCCTCCGTGAGGAATAGGACGTTGCAGGTAATGCAGATGGCCTCACCGGCAGTGTGTGTCGGGGAGCCCTCATATTGCGGGATGCGCAGCCCCAACGCGAAAATGTGAATGATGATCAGAATCCACAGCAGCCACTCTGTGTACTTGGACAGGAGCGCCAGTTGGGTCTTCTCGCGCACGCGTGACCACATGAGCCGCGTGCCATTGCAGCACCGGGTCTTTTTGGCATTTGGGTTGTTCTCCAAATAGTAGCGGAACTGCGCCGCCCAAATGTCATGCTGCTGATGGATGGCGTCCATCACTTGGCCTGGCTCGGCGGCACGTGCGGAGCCCTACTCAGAGCAACGCAAAGCGGAGGCCGCTGCAGTATCCGGTCCGGAGAAAAATAGACACTCAGAAAGTGAGTCTACCACCGCCACCTTTGTGGCCGGTTGGTTGTCCAACTTCGCCACCTGTCCCTGACCACCAAAAGCAAACCTCTGCAGCCGCTCTGGGCAGGGACAGGGCGCATGGACAGGGTGCTGGACCCACAACGTTTACTTCATAAAAGCAACTAAGACGCAGAAAGGAGGTGAGCGGTAAAAAGCAGTCCCTGTACATAGAAAAACACATGGATGGACGATCAACAAAAAGGCCAGAATTCTAGTGGGGTTCCTGAGGGGCAGGTTCCCCCTCCGCCCAGTTCTGGGGACCAACAGTTGAGCGCGTTCGGCTGGAGGTCGCGCTTGGCTGCTTGTTTTCTTTTTTTATCAAATGGGCCAAGTTTGAATGTGCCAAGTGCCGTGGAAGTTTGTTGAATGTGCCAAGTGCCGTGGAGGCACTGTTGTAGCTAAGTACAGATGCTAAGGAGGTCACGCTTGGCTGCTTGTCGGAACGCCTTGACAACTGATAGGGCACGTTGACAAAGACTCGGCAGTTGGAGGGCGCTGCGGCCAAAAAGGAGTAGATGGGACGCAGCGAGGTGGCTGATGAGGTAGAGTCCATACATTTCAGCCCTATAGGATTCTTGTTCTCTTAATACTCTTAATACCCGTGAGAGGATGCATGTACGGCCAGCTGCTATACCTACTCCTGCTCTACCGTCATGCAACCTACTACCGTTGGAGTAGAATGGCCCCTCCAATGGGATGGGACCTTGGACATAGCATTGGTAGCCTGCAATCTCTACAGGCCGGTGACCTACTGGGGTGTGGGATTTGGTGCCTGCACCCAGGTTTCAGGCTTGGCATATTTTCTCTCGAGGCCCAGTCTTGTTCTTTGCTTGTGACTAGCTACTTCCTCTGGGGTGTCCTCCTTGTCAAAGAGCGTGGGTCCTGCTGATGTTTGGGTCGGTGCTGCTCGTTGGTGCGGCACCCGTGCTCGTAGCTGCGTCACCACTTCAATGTAAAGGGGTAGGGCAGTCTGATTTGTGGTCACCAATAGCTGTTTGCTGAGCATAGACGGCACTGTGGTAACCATAGTCGTGCGCCATCTCCAATACATCTGGTGGAGCCCCATGCGTCCGAGTTTCTTTGTGGTCACGATCTTTCCTAAGTCCTGCTTGGGGCACATGCCGTGACATCACAAGCTGCGTGGTCTTTTTGCCGGTAACACCAACGTGGTATCAGCGTCGTGGAGACTAATTCCGCGCGCTACCATACATTGAGTGCCAGGTCTTCGTAGCTTTTGAGGTCCGCTGTGACCGTTTGAACGATGTCCTGCTCTTGTTGTTCCCGTTGGCATTGTTGTGTCCTTCCTATGATGCAGGTAGCGGGATTTCCCATTCAGTGGGGTCCCCATGTGCGTTGTGCCGTTTGGAGAGTGGACGCGGCGGGACTTCCCACAATGTGGGGTCCTATTCTTCCCGAGGTCACTTCACCTGGAGAAACGGCTTTTTGTGCACGAGTAATGTTTCTGCGTCGCTCAAGACGCGCAGCTCGTGGAGTGCGCGCTAATCAAATAATTGGTTGCGTATCCAGGCTTCACACTGGTGGAGAAGCTGCGGTGTGTAACCCAGGTGGACATTCGGTTGTGTTTGCAAGCGGAGGAGGTGGGCTGGGCATCGCGTAGCAAAATGCCGGCCTGCCACATCCTCCACGTGGCGTGCTCACACTACCAATTTTGCCGCGTTGTTGACAATGGCTATGTCTGCGTAGTATTGCTGAAACCTGTGGCTGAGTCTGTCCGCGTGAATCTGATCCTGGGTCTGGGAGGTGAGTAAATTGTGGTGTGCGTGTTTCGCCCCAGATGCTCTGTCACAAAGTGCCCGAAGGTGCCTCAGTTGCTCCATGGTGTGCTCGCAGGCACAAGTATATATACCTAAAGGCCTAGGTGACCTTGCGGGGGTGCCTCATCATGAGGTCTCCCGCCCCCGAGCGGTGGGCCTTCCAACGTACTTGGAGTGTGTTTTGGAGACGAGTCCTTGTGGGTGGGAGGGAAGCACAGAGGGGGACCGGTGCAAGATGGCCCGTATGAATCATCAAACGGCGTCTTTGTCATTTGCTCGGCGTGCTTGCTTAAGCCACATGCCCTAGTCTGTGGTCGGTATGTTGGTATGGTTGGTATGTCGTTGGTTTCCAGGCCTCTTTCGGGTACCTTTGAGCCATTTCCCCCCTTATTGAGCCCCTTTTATTGGTAAATCTATTGTTACCTCCCCACCAACTCAGTTCCAGTTCAATCTTGGTCAGCGGGGGCATGCATGGGTCAAAAAGTGGTCAAAAAATTATTTTTTCCAAATTTGGTCCTCGGCCACTTTAGGAGCTCTAACAAGTGGCTTGTCATTGTTTTAGCTACTTTTGAGACATACCCCACCCCCCTGTCAATGGCCCGGGCCGTGTTTCTTCTTTCGAGAGGGGGGGTCCATTAGCAAGGGTGGCCATGTTTCTTTTTTCGAAGGGGGGGGGGTCCATTGACACACGCATGGGGGGTCCATTGACTCGCATTGTCGTCAAAAATAAAAAAAATTCTTTGCGCACGCATATTTTAGCTTGTGGCATCGGCTCAAACCTGGTGGGGACCAATGCTTTGTACCTCTTGCATCTTTGTGGTGGCTGTGGAGCTCACGTTGGCCACCTTTTGCAATTTTTGCATGCTTTTGCACTTTTTTTTGTGGTGCCCAACATTTGTTTCCCATGACTTTCCTTCCTCACACATACAAGGACACAATGGCAAACACGAAAAAAAAAATGCGCAACTGCAACTTTTGAAACCATGATGGTTGAAACTGACGACCGTAGGCCTGCTTCAAAAAAGTTTCAGCACCATTGACTTCATGTGGCAGTCAATGAATCTAGCATTGAAGTTGACGAGCATGGCTGAATGCTACAAAATAACGGCATGCATTAGATCGCAACATACCCAGGGGGCTAGATGTGGCCCTCATCAAAGGACACAAAAGACAACCAACGAATGTACTTTTGGGCAATATGATCAGGCAATGGCACATGTTGTCAAGGCAGCATACGACCTACCATAAACTCCCGTCCCCCCCCCATTACCTCTTCTTGCATTCTCAACCTCAAAAACCGTGGCCAAGAAGCGATGAGCAGACTGGATCGCCCTGCATAAGGGGTGGGGGGCATCGTCCCCCAAAACAAGTGGGGTGCCCTCACCAACAAACCAAAGCAAATAATTATTTTGACGGGCTTGCGACTTATGTATGGATTTGGGTGATTTGTGCTTCTACTGTATTTTTTGAGTGTTTGTGTTTTATGCTGCTTTTGGATAGGATAGCGTTGTTTCCATCAGCTGTGGTGGGTCACAGCAGGATGACCAAGAACAACAGGGCAAACACAGTAAAGGAACCACAAATTCAGTCCAAACGTGCATGCGAAAGGCAACCACAGATGTAAGATGTATCTGTTTGGCTCTCATGGGATGGGAAGCAAAGCGCAGATAAGTAGATTCATCTAAAAGGATTGAATATTGTTGACGGCATGTTGTCACCTCCCTAGTCCCTCTCATCTCGTCCCTTCCCCAGCCAAGTTTTGCTTTGCCTTCACTATTTGGCAAACCATTGCTCCGTGGCCTGATGGTTGCTCGTCATGTAAAGTGCATTGATATGATGCACTCTTCTTTACTGTTACTGTGGCTTTTCTCGGTCGAACCTACTAGTGGTCATCCCACACAAACACAACATTTTAAGACGGCCGCAATAAAATTATGAATCAGTCTGAGACACCCGTGGACCGCAAATGTGCATGTTTCCACCTGTGCACCAGCACAAAAATGCCATGTGCCCATCACATGCCATTGCACACGAAAGGAACTAGGCAAAGAAAAAGGCAATTCGTGTGCGATTTGGTGAAAAATTCTCGAGGGGGGCCATGTTTCTTCATTCGAGAGGCGGAAGCATTGGCATGAGGGGTCCATTGGCATGGGGGGGGGGGGGGTAGCCCATGCAATTTCCCAAACGGCCTTTTTTTTTTATCAAATAGGCCAGTTCATAAAGTGCCATGGGCCACTGTGGGCCAAGTTCATTGCAGAGTATGGATTTCGGCAAAGCCAGGGTGTGCATACGGGCTGCAGCTCATGACTGCGCCCCCATGGTTTCCCGTTGGGGTGGTTGTGGTCATGTCAGTGGTATTTCCCACTCGTTTGGATCCCAGTGCGTTTTGTGTCGTTTTGGTAGAGGTTGCAATGGGATTTCCCACAAGGTGGGATCCCAATGTTCTCGTGGTCGTTTCCGTATGAGGTATATTGTCTGTCGTGATTGTCGGGTTGTGTGCCAGTATTCTGATGCCTTTTGTTTGCATTCGTCGTTGTACCACTGTGTCATGTTCGCCATGTGCTCTTGTTGGCACCACATGTATTGTGCCTACCGTAGGTGATGGTCCAGCAGCTTATTGGTTTCAGCGCACATCTTCTCGTATCGCCTGCAAATCAGCAGCAACATTTTCGCGTCCACATAACACGTCACTGTGTCGTATTTCGCCTGCTCGTACCATTGTCTGCGTACCTGGCACATGTGGGTATGTGTGTTGTGCAGTCGTTGTGCTGCCATCTGCTCTGTGATCAGTTTGGTCACCAGCATGTGATAGTCTGTTTTGGCCGTTAGTGCGTTGGTGTAGTACGCGTACAGTGTGCTTAGGTGCCGTCGTGTTACCTCTGCAGCGTGTTTGCTGAGGTATATGTCGTACGATTGCTGTGCGTGCTCCTGTGCCAACCTGTCGGCGGTCGTTTTGTACTGCTCCCACCCCACCGCTGTGCGGCAACACTAAGCCGCCGCCGCTTCTGGGTTTGTTCTCCCTGGGCTGTGTCAGTTGCTCGCATTCTTGTTAGCCATGCCACCGCATCGTTGTCGTTTGCAGCGCGCGCATCACGAATCCATTGGTCGGGGTCTATGGGCTCCGCCGTTTCGACCTCGGTCCTACGTTTTCGTTTCGTGCCGCTCCGCATGGGCGCTCCGACGTGGTTGCGTAGGTTTTGTGGCGTTTCCCGCGGTGGCAGTGCTTGTGCAACATACTTTGTCAGCCATAGGGGTGACGGTGGCTGGTGAGGTGTAGGGTCTGCGAGTTTCTGCCTTAGGGTTTGGACAGCCTGTATCATGCGAAACTGAAATAGGCCTACCTCTGTCCGTAGCTTATGTCGTTCCGTGGTGGGTATGGCGTCAACGAGGGACATTGGAACGAGCAGCCTGGCACAGAGCCAGAGCTCGTGGCTAGTGGCCGTTTGCTGCCATTGGTAGGTGTGTTGGGCCCAATAAGTCCAGCTCCTACGCCACAGGTCCCAGAACTCGCCCCAGGCGGGACAGTACGCCAGTCTTGACTGCACTGATGCTCTGTGTTGTTGGCCACATTTGGAGCATAGGGTGGGTGTCCTCTCCCAAGGGGCACCTGTTCCCCACCACCTTACCTGTCCCCACAGCCATGGGGTCCGAGCGTTTCGTCTGTAATGTTTCATGGGGAGCCAGCTCACCCAGTGCACTTCTGGTGTATGTTTTTGTCTACGCATTTGCATAATCCATGCCTTGGCAGGCGTGGGCATGATTTGTCCGATGATGACAATATCATGGGGTTGTGGTTGTTGGGAGTCCATGGGCAGGTTGTCGCCCATATTGGCAAGGACATCGGAGTGGTTGTTCCCCTGAATGTCTTGGTAGTCGTTATACGTGGTGGCTTGCTCAAGGGTACGGTGTCCCGGAGTCTAGCGCATCGTCAGTTGCTTCGAAGAGGTGTTGTGGTAGCCTATGTCGCGGTAGTCCTGGTCTTTGACTACCCCTTTTCGTTTTATAGGTGTGGCTTTAACCACACTTTGGTTGTCAACTATGATGTCTTCCCCTGGTCTGGCCAGTTCACATGCCAGCGCGCATGCGATTGTCTCGGCCCGATACACTTGCTGGGGGCCGTGCACCCGAAATGCTGCGTGGTAGTTTCCGTTGTATATGCCCCCTCCCGCTCGTCCGTGTCGTTTCGACCCGTCAGTATACCACCTCGTGGTGGTGGGTTCTCCCGTGTAGTGTATAGTGATCCCATGGATCTTCTGTTGGTGGGGTAGTGTCTGGTAGACCTCGTGGGTTTCCTCTGGGGTTGGCTCGTCCGGTGGGTTCATCCAGCCATAGTCCAGACGGTTGGTAGCCGGCCGTGTTTTCCCCGCGTGTGTCTCCTGGTCCTCCTCCGAGCTCTCCAAGTCGTATAGGCCCGCCGACAGGGGCCGGTGTTGCCTGGGTTGGGATATGCGCCGGCCACCGTGCCCCCTAGGGCTCGGACAGCGTCGATGTATTTATATTGGGTTGCAGTGAGTTGTTGTGTGGGGCCGTTGTTTTGCAGCTCTTGCTGCCCCAGTGTAACCCACCGGGTGATGTAGGACCACCATAACTGACATACGCCTAGTCCCCCGTGGTTGAGGTTGGCAGTCAGTCGGTGCTTGTTCATTTGTTGTTCTATCCCGGCTGTGTTCCTAATGTACTGTAGGAGTATGTAATATACATAAATATAAATATAAATATATATAAATATAATATAAATGTCTAATATGGAAACATGTACGCCACCACACATGGAACACCACGACCCCAACATACGAGGAGTACATGAGGTGCCTGCGCGCACCAAAGAACAAATCAGCCGGACCCGATGGTGTACCTCCGCACTTGCTCCGGCACCTACCTAACCACATACAGCAACAACTGTACCAGGCAATCATCGCAGTCTGGAACGGACAAAACATCCCAGTGGCCTGGCTGCAGTCAAGGGTAGTGCTCATTTATAAAAAGAAAGACCCCAGGACCCACGAAACTACAGGCCGATCTACGTTTCCACAGCCATATATAGCATACTCACACGTCTCCTCCTGACGCGTATATCTAGAGCCATGACCCCGGGACTACAACACGGTGCCATACAGGGCCGAAACACCACGACCCTAGCCACAAGACTACTCAACGACTTACACACACAAGACGGGTACGTGGCCCTTCTCGGCGTGGCCAAAGCTTTCCCCTCAGTCCCTCCACCAATGCTGACTGGGATCGTCAAGGAGGCAGGGGCACCAGAAAACATCATACGGATGCTTGGGGAGATATACCAGCACACACCGGCCGTATCGACCCTCCACGGACGGGACCTCCCCATACGTCCCACCACGGGCATGAAAGAGGGGTGCCCCCTCTCCCCAACACTATTTCTCTTATACTACGACATACTACTTAGGGAAACCAAAGAGCGTTGCCCGGGAGCCCACCTATACGTGTTCGTTGATGACACCGTGGTGCGCGCACCCACGAAGGAATCGCTACTACACACCCTAGACACACTCCACGAAGTGGCATACACAATGGGGCTACGCTTCAATAAGGACAAAACTGAAGTATACCACTGGGCTAAGGACTATAGCCTAGAACCTATCACATGGCAGCACCAACTTATCCCCGTGCGGCCACCCATATTGACGTATCTGGGTCACGTACTAGCCCATCCCACACAAGAAGACACAGCGTGGGACATGGTGACCGCACAATTGCACCACGACATAGCGGCTTACAGGACCCTACCGCTTAACGCCTACGAAAAGGTTGCCATCATAAACACCGTCCTCATCCCTCGATGGACCTACAGGGGGCTATTCCTCGGGAACAGAGCACGGATGGCTCTATGGGATGCAATTTCCCAAACAGCCCCTAAAAGGGCCAAAGGTGGCCAAAATCAGCCTGAAAAGTGAAGTTGTAGAAGCCCCACCTTTCTTTGTTACCCTGTTTTGTTCATGTCATTGAGTGTACTCGGGAGAACCCCGGAAGGTACATTTATGTACAGTACGGGTGGACCCGGAAACAGGGCGGATCTATGGTCCCGGCAAAGGGGGAACCTTTGCACTGCACGCGCACTGCGCGCTACTTTTAGACTATGTCCCCCCCGAAGAGCCCCCAAGCACACCCCTTAGAAACGCCCTTAGAATTAGGTGACCCAAACTGCCCCAGCTCAAGAAAGTTGCAAACTACCTTCCCTTCCCACTACACACATCATGCACAACTGGAAAAGCCATGAACAGGCGTGGGTTGCACCATTTTTAGCGATGGAGGTTGGGTTGGGGCAAACTTGCATGTAACATGATCCATGAATGCCCTTTCCCTTACGTACATGGTACTCACACGAGCCTTAATCGCGTCCTTGTATCGGATAATCGGACTTGCTTCAATACTTCCACTTCCCTATGGAATCTTTGGCCGTCCGATGCGTGCTTGTCCCCCTGAGTGGAAATGACTCTATGGAATCTTTGGCCGTCCGATGTGTGCTTGTCCCCCTGAGTGGAAATGACTCTATGGAATCTTTGGCCGTCCGATGCGTGCTTGCCCCCCTGAGTGGAAATGGCTCTTCGCCAATCTGCGGAGATATAATGTAAAGCATAAACACAATCAAGGCAAGAGAGTCGCAAACGGCATTGTAGTAAAGAGGGCGGAAATGCTACGTCACCCCTGCATTCTCGGGGGTCCCCAAACAACGGGGGACAAAATCAGAAGTCAAAACGTACGCTAGGGGTCACCATGATGCCCCTAGGGGCCCCTAGTATCTCAAAGTATGGGTCTCTAGTACGGCCACACGCCCAAATAGTTGCACTGTGCGCGCACTGCGCTTGAGGCGCCCCCAAAACATGTGTCACACCTTTCTTCGTTATGTTTGGCTGCCATGTTTGCCTTGGGTGCCCTGATGATAATAAAACACAATGCATGGGAACATTCGAAAGCTATTTTCACTCTGATAACACCCTTCAATGCGTCATTAGCACCACCAATTGGTGCACCGTGCAACGTGCTAGAGTAGGGTGAACAGGGGTCTTCTTTTGGGTCAACAAGTGGTCCAAAATGATTATTCTCCAAAGTTGTTCCTAGACAGCTTGGGGTGCTCAAACAAGTGGTTTAAGGCTGTTTTGAGCCATTTAGGGCCCATATTCTCGAATGCAATTTCACAAAAAAATCTTGAGGTAGGCCATTTCAGACGTGAAATAGGTGGCTATGGGGTCATTTGTGCTCGGTTTTTTGCTATTTTAGCAACTACTGAATCAGTTTTTGCGAACGCGCGTGCACTGTGTGGGCACTGCATGCACGACATTCCCATAGACAAACCCGTGCTTGCATGCAGCGCGCAGTGCCAAAAGATGGTATGTTGCCAAGAACCTGCCCATGCCTGGGGGAATGTTTGCGCAGCGCGCTACCTTTGTATTGAGTATCTTATCTCTAGCCCCAAGTTTATTCTCACCTTGGGAAGTCCCCCAAGTAGACCGCACTAGACCGCAAACCTTCTCTGCAAGGCACCTTGTATAGGGGGAATGTTTGCCCGGGGCGCGCCCGGCGCGCTACTTTTAGACTATGTTCCCCCCGAAGAGCCCCCAAGCACACCCCTTGGAAGCCCTTAGAATTAGGTGACCCAAACTGCCCCAGCTCAAGAAAGTTGCAAACTGGGGTACACAGTACCACTCTCGCTCCTTTGAGGGCGATCTTGGTCAACACCTTAGCAAGTTGGGAGAATGGGGGGTTAGGATAGCACAACCGCATCGATCTCCAGTAGAAGCGATAGGCGTTATTGAGGTATCGCGAACAGTAGAGCTGCATCATAACATCGGTCCCACAAGTGTGGGTGTCAATACATTCAGTACAATAGTGCTCCTTACACTCATCACAAACTGCGACGGTGGAGCGTTCTGGCAACACAACACACACACTTCTGCCTCATCCTCTGCCTCATCTTGCGTGCCACAACCAAGCAAACAGCTGCTCAATGTGTGCCCTGTACCACCCGTGCACGTCATTGTAACATTGTTGGCGGGCTGTCAAAGTGCCATTCTTTCTTCCAATGAATGGCACAATGACATGAATCCAGCCCTTATAAGCACCATCATGGCCCCCAACTTCGAAATCAAAGAAATCACCTCGGGTACGAGAAGGTCCATACCCATGCCAAATCAAAACATCTGCTGATGTCCCGGGGGCCAAGGGGCAAATCCATATAATGTTGCCCAACATATCAACGGCAACAGTCCACCGGTAGGGCACGGGTCACAAAAGATGCCCGGCGCGCGCCCGGCGCGCTAACGTTCCCCCATAAGCCGAAATACAAGAATTCAACAACCCAAAATGTCACTCCCACCACTTCCAACCACCACCCTTGCCATCGTCATGAACTGGGTGCAAAGGATGGGCCAAATTCTTAGACACAGCATGAACGTACTCCAGATTGTTTGGTGAGGTGGGGGCAAAAACAGGCACGGCCGGGTAATGGTGCCCGGCACGTTAACCCTCCCCCCCCTCACCCTAACCACAATTGTCGCAACAGGGCACCACCAGAACACAATGTGCACTCAAATTTGAGCATGTTCTAGACGTCCCCACTGCCCACCATGGGCACCAAGAGCTGTGGAACATAAGCCCTTTCCAACCTTGCACCTCATGAAAGAAATCATCCCCACAAGTGGAAGGATCAATAATTGCGGCGGGCACATGTGCACTTGTGGACCGGATGTACGCAACAGCCATGTCAGCAATAGCAACATCAGCCCTGGCTGAAAATCACAACAAAACAAACAGCATTGGGTTGCAGTTGCAAGTAGAATGTTGGTATGAGCAGGAGGAACTACTACAAGCATGATCCAGCCCCCCTTTCACTCTCCAATCGCTGCAAAGCTGTGTCACATTACATTTCTGACCACAGAACCGTTGTCACAAAAAACCAGGAAAGCGACGGTCAAACGGCTCCCATGCTTAGACAAGACAGTGCTTGCGCAAAGGGCCGGGGGGGGGGGGTGCACTTTGAATTGGATGTAGGTTGCGCAACAAAGGAAAAAAGCACAAATCGCGTTTTGTTTTTGGCGTAGGTCGCATGCCATAGCATTGTCAAATTCTTTTTCCACGTGCGACTTAAGCCAAAAAAAAAAGTGCACGCGACCTACACCAAAAAAAAAACACATCCGGGACATATTCCATCCATTCAAACAAGCAACATTGCAATGTGCATGGCTAGTTGAATGGTGAAGTTGAACGCAGCATAAGTCATCACAAGCCTTGGACCCCAATCTAGTGAGTGTGCTGTACAAGGTAGTGTTGGGGACACAATCATGGGGGTGGAGAAGACGGTTGCCGCCATCCATTTCACAAACCCTCTCAGTGGTGCTTCAATTACGAAATTCGGCGCAGGAGGGGGAAAAGCCTACAACCCATGAGGGCCTCAGCGCGCGTAGGCGCACAAGATGTGGTCCAACGGTTGCTGCCTACGACAGAACCCCTCCTTTTCCCGCGCCGCAGCTCAAAGAAAAGAGCCCAACGTGCCTGCTTGGTACTGCACCGCACCCCCATCTAGCACTAGACAAAAAAAAACTTGAGTCTCACCCCGTTGGGAGTACCACTGGCCGCCCAGCACCCATGGCAGCTGGAGTGTGGCACCCGGACCACCCTCAGGTGACCTGCTGAGGAGACGGCGATGATCCCCAAAGGACATCTCAGGGATAAGGACCCTCCCATCCCACGGCGCCTGCAACTAGCGATGTGCACTGAGCCGGACAAGGGCGAGAATGATGCCGGGTCAGCCACAACAAGCAACACACCTTGCTTAAACTGCGAGTGTGTGCCCTCCATACCCCCCTGCCTTGGTATAAGCTACGCAAAAATACCAAATCAATATGGTCCCTACGCCTACTGTAGCTTGGACAAGGCCGTAGACGCCCAGGTTCAGAAAGAGAAGATCGCATGGTGAGCTGGGGCAAGAAAGGGGAATAGAATGCACAAAATATCCCCAAAATCAGAGCTATGTGGGTTCAAGTGGGCAAACACTCACAACAAATGTGTCCATGACCCCGTGTAACTGGCAAATTTGTCACCAAACCCATGTCTTATGTGGCTGCACTACATTTGTACCGAATCAAAGTAGGTACCAAATTAATACGATCCCTACGCCCGCTGCAGCTTGGACACGGGCGTGGCTTATACAAGAGGGGGGGGGGGTACATCTATACCCCAATTTAACTCACGCCCATGTTGCCCCCTTGCCACCCCCACCCCCACCCCATGTGCGCTCTGTGCTATTTACATAGGTGCAGGTCTAACTGTTCTGAGACAGGGGGAAGGTGCCAGGGCGGCACCTTTCCTGAAAATGAACAGTGCTGCAGTGCGGACAGACTTGTAGAGAGTGATTTATGTTTGCAAACGCTGTGTTTTTTGCAAATAATATGGGCAGCACACACGCGCGCGCGCACACACACACGCAGTGCGACCAAAACATCAGCGTGCGTGGAGGACAGTAATCGCTCTCATTGGATCATAAGTCCAAGAGTACAGGGGTACCCCCCGTATGTGCAGTCGGTAGCCAATGGAATACTGGTGCACAAGAAATGGGGTGGAAGAGCCTGCGGCGGACCTCCCCTGTCCAACACAGCCATCCATCGGGTGCAGGAAGAAATCGATTCACTCGGAGGCACTTAACCAAGAAATGCACCGTTGAAATGCACTGTTTGCCGCCGTGCAGACACACACGCACACACACGAACACGCACGCACAAGGCTCAAGCTGCGCATGCGTCTCCCTTGGTACAGTGGCATGTGGCCTACCGTGCCCCGCATCCCTGATGCTCGTGCTCCGTGCCTATGCGGGGGCCGGCCAAGGGGCGAGCCCACGTGACACACCCACGGTAGGAGGCTTGATGGGAAGCCTACTGAACGCCGGTGGCTTGAAGAAGAGGCATCCTACCACCGTCTCCAAACCTTGGCCCTGTGGCCCAAGGGCTTCTGCCTGGGAATCAAAGGAAGGAATCTCACTTGACCCGCAGAAACGTACCGCACTGCGTCATTCAAGCATCCCGAGTTTTATGCCACGCTGCACAACATAGCCCCAGAACTTGGAACGAAATGAGGGGGTGACGTGCAGCGGGCATGCGCCTCAGGGGTCATGGATGCGGCCAAACACACGTGCTCTGGTGCACCATGTGCACCGCGCACACCGCGCGGGCGGCACCCTGAGACTTCAGGCAACCTCCAGGCATCTGGTTCAGGTGGGGTGCAGACCATCACCCGCCCGCACACAACAGTCACCCACACAGCCTCGGGAATCAGGAAATGGGCACCATGTCTGTTGTCGGAGTTCACCCCCGAATACAGAGGGAATGAGGCTAGAGCCACTCGATGAGGCCCCGGACTGCGGCAGGAGGGACCTCAACCCGGCGTAGACCGCTCGGTATTGACTGACCGGGCGCTGGAGTGGCTGGGGGCAAGGCGCATGGAGCCTGTCCTCGAGCTGCCTTCTGTCTCGCATTTGGATTCCATGTGGTGGTGCCCGGCCGGCAGGGGGCGCAATACACACCACCTATTCAGTGTGTGTGTGTGTGTGTGTGTGTGTGTCTGGGGGAAACACCAGATTATAGAGGAAGGCCTGCATGGGTCCATGGGGTTGGCGTGCTCTGTGGAACGCAACGACGTCTGTTCAGCCGGCGAAACATTCCCGCAACGGCTGAAAGGGCGCCCCCGGGCACAGGCCAGAGCCTCGGTGAGGGAGACGATTACGAGCATTCTGCGGGTGTGTCCGTGTGTGTGTCTGTGTGTGTGGGGGGCCGCCATATTAGAGAGGAAGGCCTGCAGGGGTCTACGGGCTGCCTGCTTTGAAAAAGGGGAGGGATGCCCGCACATGGACCTCCGTTCTCGACGGTGGGTGGAAAGAGGGCTCCTCTCCCCCGCACGCTGCCCTCGCCAAGGCCAGAGCCTCTTTTGGGGGTGTGTGTCTGTGTGTGTCACCGTCTATTCATGAGGGCAGGAGCCCCTTGAGCCCAGGGGTAGCACGGTTGTGTCCGCACGGTCGTAACGTCGGTGCCAGTGGTCCCCCTTTGGTCACCGACGGTTCATGGGGCAGACAGATATGGTGCCCATGGTCCGCTTCACCATTTAGCAACTCCTGTGGTACAGGGGCTGGTGGGGGTTGGGACCTTGTGCACCACAAGTAGACACGGCCCGGCACGTTGTAGGCGTGAATACACAATACTCAGACCCCGTTCCCAAGTCACAGGGCAGCAACAGCTTTTACCCGAGCACAGGGGTCCGGCGGTCTGTAGTTTGTAGGCACTGTGTGCCACAAGTAGACGCAGCCTGCCAATTGTACACACTTTCGGCGCATTGCACATGCCAGTGACAATATTCAGAAAATCAGGGCGCAGCAACAGGCTTTCTGCGCTTCGGCGCCGGAGGTATACTTGGTACACGTGGCACGTGCCTGTGATCACGGGCGGCGCTGATGTGGTGGGCATACACATATTCCGGAGCAACACCAACATGGGATCAGCGGGGTCAGCCCGTGTACGGGATCTCTGGCCCTTCTGGGTCTGGCAGCAAAGGGTGTATGAGTGCTGTTGTGCTCCAGCAGCGAATGGCATCCAAATGGACGTGCATACGGACGCATACAGACGGGCATACGGCCACATCGGCACTGTGCACACACAGTGAATCTCTGCCCCACCATCACAGGGCGCACATATTACAGCGTAGCAAGAGACTTGCCTTTGGCAACCATGCGATTTTGGGGCAATAACTTTCTATGGGGTCAAGAGGTTAAGGGGAAAAAGGTCGTGCCGCCGAACGATCCTGCAATTACAAGTCCCCCTGGAGCTGGGCGGCAACCCCGCAACAGGGCTGCCAGAAAGTCAAAGCCCCATGCCATGGCCATGTATGTGGCCCCGCGCACTTGAGAAACTACGAGGTCCGATCCAGTCGTGTCCAAGCGATGGCGCTGCGTCACCGAAACCGATGCAGTGCGACGGGTCATATAAGACTGTACTTGCGAAAAGGGCACAGGGGAGGGGGCTATCTTGACAGCGCTTGGCTTTCGGTGGGGTACGGGCCCACTTAAACGTGCGGGAATACAACTCTCGGTCTTTGACGGTAAATCCGTTGAGCTTGCGTCGAATGGTTGCCAGAGCCTACGCATTCAAGGGTCAGCGCGATTCAGCCTCTAACGGTCCGCATTAGGACTGACCAAACCAACCTGAGCCCCAGATGTGCTGTGGCATTCAGTGCTGAACGAGTGGGGGAAGTCTTCCTTTTGCACTCAAATGCTCAGAGATATTCGCCTCCTTCCTCCGTAGTATGCCATTCACACCACACACACACACCTGCACACCCACTTTCAGCCCCCCCCCCCTTTCATCCGGGGGCTCCGTTGACACAACCAAAACACGTTCGGGCCCACAGAGGGTGAGAATGAGCAGTGGCGAGAAGCCAAGAGGCGCCGCAAAAGGCAAACAATCAGATACCGAGGCCTTGTGCCAAACCCCCCCCTCTCTGTGTGTCCGTGTGTGCCCCCCCCCCCCTCTCCCCTGCACACCACAGGAGCCACTGCAAAGCGTCACTTCCACGGGTGTGCTGTACAACATTCCGTCCATGCCACAGGATGCCCACCCAAGTGCACGACACCGCGCTGCGTCTCACGTGCACGGCTCCATGCCGCAGCCCATCGCCACGGCAGCACTGCCCATCCGGCCGGGCACGTAGGAGCAGAGCCGCCGGCTTCCAGGCGAATGGATCCCGCCAGGCGTGCGGCCCCCATGCACCGCCGAAAAGGTGACGCCATCCGCACCGCACCGAAGGATCGGTTGACCAGAAGGCGCCTGCCCGCCGCCATGCGTGGGCGCTTGACAACGGTCCGTACACTATCGACTGCTGTTGAGTACAGGCCCATGGCCGCCGCTGCCAGTCAACTTCCTCATAAGAAAAAGGTCCCAAACGCTGACTGGCTAAAGACCGTCCGCCCGTGCCTACTCCCGCCCGGCCGGAAGCGCCCCACTTCAATCCACCGGCGTCTCGACCACCGCCCTAGTCCAACCCGCTTTTTGCGGCGGCCTGGGCCATCTTCGAGCCCACGGTCAGCGCCGTATCCAAATTGACAGGGACCGTGCCCAGGGACTGCCCTCCAATGGACACCGGCACGTCCACCGTCACATCCCCGCCCTTGTCCTTCCCTTTCCCCTTCTTCCCCTTCTTGTCCTTCTTGTCGCCCCCGCTGTCCTCCGCGGCCTCCATCTCCGCTTCCGGCGTCCGGCCCTGATCATTTGCGTCATACGTCGTCCCCGGGGCGCCCTGCCTCTTTATGTAGATGCCCCAGCCCAAGGCAAACACAACGCCCGCTGCACACCCCGCGATCTGCATCTGCCAGGGCGCCTGGTGGTTGTCCCCAAACATCCCAAACATCAGGAACACGTACACGGTGCCGAGCAGCGTCGCAACGGCCACGCGCTTGAGCTTCATTGGCTTCTCGAAGAATGCCCCAGCAATGATGTACCCCATCTGCCCCATGGACACGCCGGCGAAACCCCGGTGGATGACGTCGCCGCTGCCGGCGCACCACAGCCCAAAGCCCCCCACCAGCCAACACCAACTCGTCACGAGGGCGTACATGCGCAGCCCCTGCGTGCCCACCAGAATGACCCCGAACATGACGAGTCCGATGGAGTTTGTGAGCGCGTGCGCGAGGCCAGAGTGCAGCATGGGGGCCAGCACCACCCCCAACAGCCCCAGCGCCGTGCGCGGGCGGATGCCAAGCTGCGCGAGCTGTGTTTCCTTTGGGAGGAACAAGTCCACCACCACCACCGCCCACATGACCACCAGCATTATGAAGAAGATCAGGGCCTTGAGGCGCCATGAGGTCCCTAGCGTCATCTTGAGGCACGTAGTGACGCGGCTAGGGCCCTGCGTGCCCTTGTCCACCTGCGAGCGTGTTCAGAGGGAACATGGCATATTGTGTATTAGGCTCATCTGCAGCGTGCACCCTTCCCCCTGGGGGTGGGGTAGGGTAAATAGTGTAGGTCAACGAATATTAGATATATGTATGCATACGCATGTATACATATATACATACTTACGCATACACATATACTTGTATCCGTATGTGCAGATACGTATACATGACATATACGCGATGCATACGTGTATACATATACTCGTATACGTATATGCCTATGTGTATACGCATACATGCACGCATAGGTATACGTGTATACTATTGCCATATCTATATAGGGAGTTCGTGTATACTGAAGCCATATAGGTCCTGAATCCATACATGTATATGCGTATACATGCATTCGTGTATGCGTATACACAGGTACGCATATGTGTATATGTATTCACAACGTGTACATGTATACGCATATTGCATACATAGAAGTGCATATGCATATGCGTAATATGCCTCTATGTATAAGCGTGCATGTGTGTATACGTATACGTGTCTACTAACACCATGTCTTTGGGGGACTATCTGTGCCGCACACCACTTTTTGCGGCACATTTACCCAGAATGGGTTGGCTTTTGCCCCTCCCAAAATGCCCCCTAAGGAGAGCAAACCCTTGGGTACAAGACCTGTGTAAACATCCCGACTTCCTACAAATATTGCACAAGCAAAAGGGCAACTTAATGAATTAATCTACCGTGTGCTAGCAATCCATGCCCACGTGTGTGGGTGCCAAAAGAAAGGCAACAATAACATCGCTAGCTAGCAACCTACTCTGCCGATGCCAGCAAATCATCCACACATGCGTGGGTGCTGAAACAATCACCGCAATAATGCACATGACAAGTATCGCACTCGAAAAGAGAAGCTTTCTTCATGCAACATAGAGCACACACTTCACCATCCCCCATTCATCATCAACCTGAATTTCCTCTCTACATTTGTCCACACATGGGCGGCACATGGAGCCAAGGGCCATAAGGAGGGTAGCAAACTTGGCACTGAGTACCAAATTGGACCGGGTGCAACAAGATACGAATATGAAGGGTAGCCACATTGCCCCTCCAAATAGTGCGGACCAAACCCAATGCCACAAACAGCCGAACAAATGTTCTACCCTAGCCCTATAATACCCATGCACATCATTATATTCTAGTTGCCATTTTGTGAGGCTACTACGCCCAATGAAAGGCACAGCCGTGTGTATATGGTTTTAAAAAGGATACATACAATCAGGAAATCCAAATCACTGCAATAGCAAACATCTGAAGTGCTCGGGAGCAGAGATGTTCATGTTACAGCTAGTGCGTGCAAAGTGACATAAGCCCGGGTGGGCGGGTGGGCAATGGATGTGAGCAATACAAAAAATTTGAATCTGTCAACAGTTGATCAGGATGAAGCCTCGATGTAAAACAGCCCTTTCAGCAGAGCATGAAAGATCAGTTTGTGTAAGCGCCATCATTGGCACCAAGTTCATAATCTTTGAAATGTCCCTTGACCCATGTGGCCCTTCGCGGTGACCAAATCAGTACATCCGTGGAGGTGCTACATACCCCCCCCCCCCCCCTTGTAGAAGCTACGCAAAAGTCCCAAATTAATACGGTCCCTACGCCTACTATAGCTTGGACACGGGCGTAGCTTGCGCGCGACACATACAACTACCGACACCGGGCACCCGGGTTCAAAAAGAGAGGATTGCATGGTGAGCTGGTGCAAGCAAGGGGAATATAATGCACAATTATCCCCAAAATCAGAGCTGTTTGGGTTCAAGCTGGCAAACACTCACAACAAATGTGTCCATGACTCTATGTGACTTGCAAATTCGTCACAAAACCCATGTCTTATGTGGCCGCACTACCTTTGGTACCGAATTAAAATTAGGTCCCGAATTAATTACGGTCCCTACGCCTACTGTAGCTTGGACAAGGGCGTAGCTTATACAAAGGGGGGGGGGGGGGGTAAACAAGGGAACATATCCAAATAAGATTGCCTCAGCTACCAATCGTGACTATCACTTTCCTAATGGGGCCTGCATATTTTGGATTGAGCAAGATGTTTCTCCAATGGAATCAATGGGCATGGCGACTTGGACATTGTTTTTGCCTCACATCTCAAGAACGAAGCACAACATATTTGGCTACATTTCCCCTGCCGTATCGGGGCTGGACGAAATGGTCTAGTGGCTGCATATCCCCCGCCATATTTGGGCCAAATGGGACCGGACAAAATGGTGCAGTGGCTGCATATCCCCACCATACATGGGCCAAATGGCCTAGAGGGGTCTCCAACGTGGAGAGAATAAGATAGCCCGGTTAACCTCAGCAGCACCGGAAGGTTGAACAAACACACCGGGTAGGTAGGTACCTTTTGGTGGATTGTTTGGTGGCTATACGGGGTGAGACAAAGCAGGGAGGGGGTCGAAAATTTGTCATGGGCGGGGAATGGGCCCAAAAGATGCGCGGTGCGGGTGCTTGGTTGGGCTAGACCGCCTATTCTCTACGCTGCGTCAGGTGGACCCCCTATGTAGAAAGTTTGTGCAAATGCATATACTAACACCGTGTCTACGTAGGGGAGGGAGTTTGGGTAGGTGTGTATACATTGCGTATACTGAAACACATGGTAGCACGATAGTGTTTCCCCATGCATACACCCCCCCCCCCCAATCGGCGAAGAAATGCCAACAAATCAGCGGAACAAATCGGCGGACCGATTTTTCAGCAAAACAGGTTCCCTGTGCCCTGGATCTCAGTCCCAGGCCCTAAACACACCTTCCTTTTGGTTGCTCTGTAGGTGGAGTCATGTGGAAACCCAAAATATGTCTCAATTTTCGAAAAAAAATTCATCTATCAGTTTGTACGTGGTTCCTCAGGAGTCACCTGGCAGTGTAAGGTGGTGGTCCAGTGGTATATGCCCTGTTCTGCACATTGGTTGGCAGTGGTTCAAGTCGGCAGGACAAATCGGCAAAATCACAGAAACCCAACGAATCGGCAGAACAAATCGGCGAAATTCAGAAACCCAAAAAATCGGCAGAACAAATCGGCGAGGTCGGCCGAATTCGGCCGCCGATTTTGGGGGGGGGGGGGGGCTTGTGCATAGGGGTCCGGCGGTGTGTAGTTTGTGGACACTGTGCACCAAAAATAGGCGTGGCCCACTCATTGTAGACACTGTCAGCATGCTGTAGGCGCGAAGAGACAATATTCCGGAAGAATGCCGGAGGCCCGCTTCCCAAACACAGGACAGCAACAACTGAATACACAATACTCAGGCCCCCGTTCCCAAGTCACAGGGCAGCAACAGCTTTTACCCGAGCACAGGGGTCCGGCGGTCTGTAGTTTGTAGGCACTGTGCGCCACAAGTGGACGCAGCCTGCCAATTGTACACACTTTCGGCACATTGCACATGCAAGTGACAATATTCAGAAAATCAGGGTGCAGCAACAGCCTGTTTTCTTGAGTTGCAGGGCATGCAGGCAGCCTTTGAATGACAACCTCGGGGTTTTTGAGCTCCATGGCAGGTGTTGCATATTTTCGGGTTTTCGGGGGTTTGGAGGTTTTTGTCAATTTTGGTACGTTGGGTGCACTGATGGATTGTACACACCCTATATCGCCATGACTTCAGTGCACACATCAAATACACGTATACACAAACTCCCTATGTAGACATGGTGTTTGTATACGTGTATGCGTGTGTCCAACGCATAGGCCACAGGTATGTATACGCATCTACGCGCGTATACGTACAGCCCTTAGGAACATGCACTGCTTAATAGTGCTGGCATAACACACGTGCTCAAGATTCATGAAGAGAACCCTCACAATGTGGACGGCTGCTGGTGAGCACACAGCCGGTGGACCGCTTGTTGTGCATCTGGCTCCGTGGTCCTTGCGACAGGACTTGCGGGCAGACATGCTGGTGTGCCCGCGGTGTGTTGTATTTTGTTTCTTGTCAGTGCATGTGTCATGATGATGGACCTGTGGGTAAGTACGCCAGCTTGCAGCCGGGATGTTGTTTGGTGACCCTGAGGGAAGGGGGGTCGTAGGCAGGTAGACAGGCATGCAGGCAGGCAGATAAGCAGGTAGGTAGGTGGGCCCCAAAAACCCACCAACACGCCCGTCTTAGTCGGCTCAGCTGCAGGCGGCGCTAAGAGCAAGGCGGGAAGAAAATTGCTCTGCGGGGGGGGGGGGGTGACACGGAGGCCCATTTTCCCAACCCCTCCCCCCCTCCTTGGCCGCCGTGACGGGAGGGGGGGTTCAGGGCGGGGGTGTCCGACCTGCCGTGCCGGGGGGGGGGGGGTCAACCCAACATCTATGGCTCAAAATGATACCCACGTCGCGCTGATCATTTTGACTATCCAAATGTGGGGGGGGAAATTATTGCCCAACCCCCCCCCCCCTCCTTCGGCGGGCGTCCATGTCACCCCCCCCCCCCCCCCCCCCGCAGAGCAATTTTCAGGTCGCCCAACTGTGCACGAGGGTACCCTTATGGCACGACCCTGGCCGCCACACTCACCCCGGGTGCCCCGAGACCTGCGATCGTAGAGCCGCGAGATCCTCACGCTGCACTGCAATGTGCTTCTGCAGGGCCTCGGTGTGGCGCTTTGGGGTGGCGATTTGGACCTCCAGACGCACACTGCCGTTGCCCTCGGGCAGGGTGTGCCACTGTGCATTCTCCTGGTCGATGCCCAGCTCGGCCAAAGGGATGGTGATCGTGCCGAGGGTACGCAGGCCCAGTACATTGCTTTTGTCCTGCACCTGCACGACGAGATCCTGCGACCGGTCGTTCAGCGGGATCTCAAAGAGCTCATGGAATGCGGGATTTGAGGATTGATTCCAAACCTTCGTCTTGTGCGACACCCCCCCGACTGCAAGGCTCACCACCGCGTTCACGGAAGCGCCCAGTTGCTTTGCCTCCACGACATCAACCAACAAAATATGTTCATCCATCACGCAAACCCACTGAAGAAGACAACACAGACAGTGGTAGGGCCTCCTCCATAGAGCGCTGCACAGCGCTGCAATGCGGATCTGCGCATGTACCCCCCCCCCCCCTTGTATAAGCTACGCCCTTGTCCAAGCCACAGCGGGTGTAGGGACCGTATTAATTTGGTACCTAATTTGATTCGGTACAAATGCAGTGCGGCCACGCAAGACATGGGTTTGGTGACAAATTTGCCAGTTACACGGGGTCATGGACACATCTGTTGTGAGTGTTTGCCCACTTGAACCCACATAGCTCTGATTTTGGGGATATTTGTGCATTATGTTCCCCTTTCTTGCACCAACTCACCATGCAAACTTCTCTTTTTGAACCCGGGCTTCTACGGCCTTGTCCAAGCTACAGTAGGCGTAGGGACCGTATTAATTTGGGACTTTTGCGTAGCTTATACAAGGGGGGGGGGGGGTACAAGCACCGCTGCTACACCCCGCGGTGCCCCAACCTCATGGTACTCATTGGCACCCACCTGATGGCAGCCACCCACCGCATGGCACCATTCTCATACCACACCCAGTGTCCACCACATGGCACACATCTCATGGCCATCTCCTCCTCATACGATTCACCTCATAGCACCCACCTAAGAGCACCCCTTCCGATAGCAACGCGAGCTCCAGCATAAGAAGAAGCGGCTATTGTGCGGTGTTCACTGACCACACAAAGGCAGGGGCTGGTAGTGGTTGGAAATCACTGCCTTCACTGCTGGTCTAGCGCCAAAACAAACGGCGAAAACATTGCTGCTGAACCACTGGTTGAAATGGAGGAGCAACAGAGAAGATGGCAAAATGATTGTCCCTCACCATGCCACAGCCCCTGTGCAAGCAGCCCCTGTACTGTTGTGCTGTTCTATGCAAGCTATGAAGCGATGTGAGAGCTTAGAAGGTACGCTGGTCTACCACACTGGGTTTCTGGTTCTTGTTTCCACCTCAACTTGACACTTCACCTTTTTACCTTTTGCATGCCATCATCCTGTACTCATACCACTGACCAAGGGAATTAATCCGATTCTCCTCTTGGTCTCCTCCCCATGCGTCTCTTGTACTTCCTTTGACCGTGCAACCTGCAACAGCATTTCCTCCTCGCAAGCCATCGCAAGGTGCAACCTGCCAGTGCCCATGGAACCAAAAAGGAATGCCAATGGCAGCTACATCTGAAAATACAATGGTGTGTGGGCAAGCATTTGCGTCACTTGCTCTCTTGTCCTTGTGATGCAAATGCAAGTGGTCAGCAAGGTTCCCATTTCCCCCGGGCATCATAAAACACTTCCTACAGCACCTGCAATCCACGGGCCTTTTGCAACGCACCCCAATCTATCTCACCTCAATCGATATACCCCGGCAAGCCACCCGGAACAACATTCTGCCATGATTGCCATAGTGCACATGTTTAAATGAATTGAACGCAAAGGGCCTAATGAAAAGGAGGAGGGGGGTTCTGGGAGCCTCTTTTCCAGACCCCCATGCCGACCACGGGTTGTTGGCCCCCATACGCCGTACCAAAGCTGGTCCTGCTCCCTGGCACATCAAAGTCAGCCCCTTTCATACAGCCCGGGGGGGGGGGGGGCGCATGCCGCCAAAAGCGGCATGACTTGAGGGTGGGTGCTGCGGCTTGCCTCGGAAATTTCAACCAGAAAAAAACCTGCACAACAGGGGGCTCTGGTGACACATTGATCGCATGGAGCAATGGCACATGCATGAGCCGGGGGCGGAGGTCCAGCGTCATGGGCGCAGCCACAACCGTACGTACATCCGTTGCTGTTAAAAGGTTGACAACCGTTCAGTTGGACAGTGGTCGGGTCCACAGGGAAATCTTCCACCCGCAAATTGTTGTGGCGAAAGCAGGCCGAATGTCGTTCTCCTTGGTTTACCGCAAACATCACTGATGCCTCAAGTAGGACATTTACAGTCCAAGCAAAAATTACCCAAGGCAAATATTACCCAAAAAAAATATTACCCAAAAAAATTACCATAAAATGAAGGTCGTTCTGTTAATTGGTCCTTTGTTTCATTGCAGGCCCCTGTTTGTTGCATGTATTGCTCGTGGTGGGGTTAGCCGGACTTTGACTGCACGCTAGTGTCTCTCATGCGCCGAATATGTTTGTGATGGTTGTTGGTTGGAGCACTCCACAGCCATTTGTCCGGCCCTATAACTAAAGCACCAATTGGGCAATCGAAATGTGTTTATCCCTTCGCGTTGTGTTGCATTGCGGCAGGGAAAGGTGGCGTCCCTTTTGCTACTGTACCAAAAAAATACCAAAAAAAATTAACAAAGAATTGGGGCTTGTTGGCTAATTTTGGCCTGTGGTAATTTTTGCTTTCCGTGTGACAACAATCTAAGTATTACCCATTCGGGATTGTCCAACTCACATGGCTGGTTGAAGCCCCTGCATGTCGCACGTGCAACTCTACCCAGACCGTTGCGACCGATTGGCACCAGATCACGCGTGCGTGGAGGCCCCTTGGGGACTCCTTGCAAATCACCGGGTCGCTGAGGAGTTACCCCGGAATGCGACCTCAACCACCCGACCCACAGCCCTCCTGAAGCCACCCTCCCAACACAACGTGCGCCAATGGACCTGCCTAACTTGACCAAAGCTGCACCCAAGTCCCACAACAAATACTGATGTTTTTGTAGGTGGGTAAGCCCCGCCTCCTCTACGCTACGTCCCGCTGAAGGAACTGTGATCCTTACTGGGCCATCTTGGCGGGTCCTGGTGCTTGGCAATAGTTATCATAATGCTTGAGGCGGGTGAAGACAAGGCCAACATAGACAAATGGAGTCAAATGGATGGTCCATGCCCAGCCAACATTAAAGGATTCCACAGAAAGTGGCGTCTGACGGGGTCAACAAAACGGTAGCGTAGCCTGCACAAGGGGGCCACATCGGTGGGGAACCATAAAGAAGGGGCGCTGCAGTGCATTGTCCACAGGGCCCTGGTAGTTTCATTTCCAAGGGTGAATGACTGTACCAGACCCCCATTTCATCTAGGGCAGGGCTTCAGAGCGGTGTCCTCTACTCAGTAGGCGGCCTGAATTGAGCCGTGGGGAGGGCACAGGCAAAGGCACAGGATATAGAAAGCAGCAGCAGAACATGCACACAACGTGTGCAGAAGAGGGGCACAACGCAGCAAACGCACGGGAGGGCGTGTGTGGTGTTCGGGGCCCTTCCAAACGGAGGCCACCAACTGGGGGAAACAAACGCACGTGCGCCCGCACAAACATACACAGACACACACACACACACACACACACACACACCTACACACACACCTACACACACCTACATACACACCTACACACACACCTACACACACACCGACACGCGATATACGTAACGAACGGGCACCAGCCAAGACGCGCCACACCTACACACACACTTCGTGACTTCGTGAGGGAAACAGTGAACCAACGACCATGACCAAGCACCAACGGTCCCCAAGAAAATTTTGGCTCGCTGCGGCATGCTGCGGCATGCTGCGGCATGCTTCAAGCTGTTGGTTAAGGGTACCAGCATTTTCCGAAAGCGGCACAGGTTTCAAAAACCAGACCAAAACACACTGAATCACATGCCCTAACCCCCTGCAAATGTCAACACTGCTGAATCAACTCATAAATGGTCGTGTTTCTACTCCTCCTCCTCGGATTTTCGTTTCTTGTCCATTTTATTGACATACATGATTGCCAAATGGCGCAACGTCTCATTGCTCATATTGCGACGGTCATGTGTCAGGATGTGTCCCAACAAACTGAAAGCCCTCTCCACATGACATGCGGAGCGAGGCCTACGGACAAAAAAAACAGCAATGGAGGACAGAATGGGGAACTCCGCGGCCTTCACCTCCCGGTTGCTTCACATTTTTCCCCAGAACATGGTCCTTCAAGATGGCCCCTTTCGTAGATAACCAAACAGCACAGAGATTGCAATTTAGTTTCCCATTTTGGGACTCACCTTGGCTGTCAGTCAGGCTGAGGTGGTCCCCAATACCTTCCCCAATGGCCCACTGCAAACAATCTGCTGTACTCTTGGTTGTCTCCTTGTTCCTTGAGGATTTCTGAGACTCCTGCGACCCCTGTGATGCCTCGGTAATTTGAGTATCCTCAGGACTTGACATGTCAAAACAACACCAAAAAAGCGAAGGTCTGTGCAACAATAGAGAGGAACTGACATGTCAAAACAACACCAAAAAAGCGAAGGTCTGTGCAACAATAGAGAGGAACTGACAGGCAAAAAATTGCCCTTTCCAGGTTGCCCTTTCCGGGTATGGAACCCAGGACCCTCCAAACTGGGGCCTGGTCATAAACCACTGAGCTACCATCCAGTTCTGAGACATCTGTGCAACAAAGGGTTCACAGGTTTGACATGGTATGGAAAAAAAAGTCCGCCATGTGAAAATTTTGGCATGCTGCGGCATGCTTCAAAACCCCCACCAACAGCTCCCAGAATCTGGCGCTGCAGCATGGTGCGGCATGCTGCGGCATGCTGCTGCCGTTGGTGCTTGACCAAGACCCAGTGTGGATGATACGTTGCACAGCAGGGCAATGGTCACAGGGCACAAGTCTCCGCACACACACAGACACAGGGGTCCTCCGGGAGCTGCGACCTCTGGGTGTGCAGGAAATTTCCCTGGTCTTTGAGGCGAGCCTGGGTGCCAATTGCACCTCCTACTTTGCTGTGGCAGCCGCGGTGCGCATGGTTCCCACTGCCTGGCGCCTGTGGGCTACTGCGCGTTGCGGCTGAGACCGATCTGCAGGAGGGCCACTTCCCCGGATGCACAACACAATCACATGCACTTGAAGGTCAGGTGTTCGGCAGAAGATGTCTAGAACGTTAAATCATCGTCACAATCACACACACACGATGGGAACCACAATCACACACACACACACACATGATGTACGTAACAAACGGGCAGTGGATCAAGACGGCCTGAGTGTTCTTGGTCTCGCCACGCACGTGTCAAAGAGCAGTCACAAAACAGGCATGACAGATGCCAGGCGCCTTTCTGTGATGAGGAGATACAGGGCCAGTAGCTGTGTACAGTCCTCGGATCAATCACACACACACACACACACGCACACTTTTTGTGAGAGAAACCAACGAACCAAGGGCCAATGTGGACGGGCACAAGCAGGCAGACACAAGGCTCTGGCTTCAGAAACACCTCATCAGGCCAACAAAACAGGAAGAGTCATGTGGCTAGGCGCCTTTCTGTAGCGAGGTCGGGGACATGGGGAGCAATCAAGCGCGCGCACACACACACGTGCGCGCACGCACACACGCACGCGCGCACACGCACACACACACACACACACACACACACACACACACTTTGTGAGAGAAACCAACGAACCGACGACCAATGTGGACGGGCACAGCAGGCAGTCAAAAGGACACACACACGCACGCACACAAATACCCTTCCCCGCCTTGTTCGAACAACGGGAAAAGCACTGAAAATGACAGAAACAATGCCTCCTGTTGTCCTGACAAGGGCATTGTTTGCGGGCACCCTCAAAAGACACAAGCAGTGGCACTACCTCAGTCCCCGGTCCATCCACGATGACCTGCACGCCTGGACAGCCAGGCATGTGTCCCCAAGGGGCAAGACAACAATCGGCATCCCAAAAATACCATTACCGACCCCAATTCAAAGGAAAAGAGAAAGGTGCCCGCACCGCGCGCACCGCGTTGTGCACTATGCGCGCACGGCGCAGGCGTTTCTAGCAACGCTCTTCAGCATTTTTCAAGTTTTTTTCAGGGTGGCAAGGACGCAGTGGCCTAAGGGGTACGCATACAACAACGGAGGCCTCCCCTCCAGCCTCCTCACCAAAGGTGCTTGTAGCTGCCCACACCCCCTGCCAGGGGAGGGCCGTAGGAAGAGGAAGAAGAAGATGTAGAACTCTCCGGTAAGGCCACTCGACCGAAGAGCCTAGTGCCCCACAGGGTGCCCAAGCCTGTGGAGCCGTTTCGAACGTTTCGCGTTTCGACATGTTGCTCAATGGGGTGCCCATTCCCATGATGCAACCGTTTCGGTGTGCTCGTATCGGTTCGATTCACGTTTCGATTGTCATGACGTCGGCTACCAGGAAGCCTCCTCTTCCTCTTCATCGGCGGGCGTAAGTGACGAGCCTGAGGATGATGAAACCGAATCCGAATCAGAATCGGAATCTGAACCACGACGTCTCGTGGCTGATGGCTGCCCGTAAATGCCACTTGGGAAGTGGTCCCAGGGACCGTAGGGCTCATAGCGCACATTGCGCACATTCAGAAATTGCTGAATGTGCACAACGGCTCGCACCAACAAGTGCAATTTCTGCATGCGATCCGGAAGGGTATTCCCACGCTTCGTATACATGTTGCGGCAAACACCCCAACTGTGAAGCCGTGTCAACACGTGCTCCAAACGGGCGCGCAAGAGACTATGCCCGTCATTTGCCTTTGCTTTCAAGGGAGGCACGCCCTATCCCGCAGTCACGGCACACGGGCTCACCACAAGGGAGGGGCAAATAGTGGTGAGGTGCTAGAAAACAGCACAAGGGGAAAGAAAAAGTTGTCCGTGCACGTGGAAAACGCCCGCACCGCGCGCGCACCGCGTTGTGCACCGCGCGCACCGCGCGGGCACCTTTCTCAAAAACTTGGTCTTCAAGGACAACCAGGAAATGGAGCCGGAAAATGCCACAGTTCCCAAACTTGCAGCCACGCACAGCGGGTGCAAAACTGACACAAATCACGTGGGGATGCAATTACAAATGTGCCGACAGAACTGTCGGTCGGCTGCAGCATTCGGGGCAGTGGAAGAGCTGGAGTAACACTAAACCCGGTCAAGGCTCTCTGGCATGCCGCCTAAGCCTCAAACACTTTGGCAGGGACATCTATGCTGTGGTGTGCACAACTGCGGCAATCCCTCGTTCGCAACAGGGGCTGAAGAAAAGGGCCTGGTTAAAAAGGCTGTGGGTTATGGTGGTTACTGGTGGTTCTTGAGCTTGACAAAAAAAGATACAAATTCGTCTCTTGGCAAATTGGAGACACTTCCCAACCCATGCACATGTACTCCTTCCATCTCTCCCCGTGCTCCCTCTAACACCCACGCACGCACGCGCCCTCCCTCCATTGCCCTTCGTATCTCTGCTTCCTTCACAACACACACACTCCCTCCACAACACATCATGCAATCTTTATTTCAGCCGCACGGACAAAAGACACCATGCCCCAATACTGCAGTGAGGCTCGGTGTTTGTGCTGCCTTACGCTTCCACAAGCTTTGCTAGACGGTTCTGCAGCCGCTGCTCATCCCTCTCCAGTGTGGCAGCAATGCTGACCAGGAATATTGCACACAGGGCCCACATCCACGTGCACATCGTGAAAGCGGACTGTCGGCCGAAGAGATTGATCATGAACGCTGCCAAAAAGGGTCCAAACCCTGGAAAATGCAGCAGGCAGCCAGCAATTGCCCCCAAAGGCAAGCTCCTCAAACCCAAATGGCAGTACAGAACTTGCAGGTAGTGTGTCAAAAGTGTAGAGCAGACCATAGTCCAGCATAGCACCACAAAATAAAACATTGAAAGACAGAACACGACACAACACAACACAACACAACACAACACAACACAACACAACACAGAGCACAACATGACACAACACAACATTGTGTCTCTGGTTGCGGCCACATCACCCTTGGTGTCATGGAGGGCCTGCTTTACTTGCATATCCTCCTCAGTAGATTGGCCTAAGGTGCAAGGCACTTCTGGGACAGCTCTGCACCTGGGAGTAGGTCTGCTTCCACCGCTGGGGTGCCGTCCGTGGGGTGTTCTATTGCTGATTCCATGCAACATCCAAGGATTTTTATCACAGGTCAAGTTAAGAGCTGACCAGTGCATAGTAGCAAAAATAGCTTGCGGCCTCCACTATCAGAGGGCTGTCACCATACCATACTATGCATGGCAAAGGTGGCAAGGGGTCCAACTATGGGGATCTTTGGGCATCAAGCCCTACAAGCCCCCACCAAGACAGCTCCTAGAGCCCCCATCCACCCTCACTATTGCCTCGGGGATGCAATGGTGCTTAGCTGTTGTCGGTTGGGATAGCTGTTGTGGGTGCTTGTCAGCGTGTGGGGTTGCCAAGCACGGGGCTACTGTCGTTGTCTAGTGCTGGTAGGGGCAGCTATGCCCTGAGGTTGCCTCCATGGGGGGCAACAACTGCCAAAGCAACTACACCAAGCAACCAATTGATATGTAGCACAGATCCGGAAATGGCATCAAGCACCAATAGCCACAACTACTTGGCAATGGCAAGTCTTGTGTCTGGGCAGTGACACTTCCCACTTCCTAGCCCCGAGGACCTCTACATGGATGCCATATTTTTTTTCCGATGCTTCCGTGGTTAGAAGCGCGTTTTTACCGAAAAAAAAATAGACACTCATAAAGTGTCAGAAGGCATGGATGCCATATTGTTGCATATGTCCCCGAAGCTTCACCACTTACCCAATTACCAAGGTGCTTTTCCATCGATCGTTGAAGGGGCGGAGGCAATTGTGGAGGTGCTTGAATAAGCTGAAATGGTGGCCGAAAGCTGACAAGTGAAAGGGCATTGCTAGTCCACGTGATACCATGTTGTGCGCCCCCCATCTAAGGCGAGAGACCAAAACCCTTTTGGACCTCCTCAAACTTGGCATCCCCCACTACTCTTTTAGGGGCCAGCCGACCAAAGAGATGAAGCAAGCACTACACCGGACCACACCACCCACACCACACCACACCACACCACACCACACCACACCACACCACACCACACCACACCACACCCTGAGTACTCCCCAGCTCTACCCATGGGCTGGGTGCCGGGTGCGAAGCCCCGGACGACGCGGCCCGGGCACTGCCCGCACTAACAGTGTCGGGTGCGCGCACACCCCAGTGCCAAGCACCATCCCTAGGGAGCCCGCGGCCCCAAGTACCGGCCGCTTTGGCCCTGGGAAGCGGTCAGCGACCCCTAGCGAGGACGGCTGACCCAATCTCCCCCTCCTCTCCCCAGCGCCCCCCCCCCCCCCCCGAACACAGGGCCCTGTGCGGAGCTTTGGCATGCACCTCACCCGCACTGAGCGCCCCCCTACCGCCTGCCACCGCCCATGTGCGCCCCCGCGGACGCCCACCCCGCGCGAGGGCCCCCACCGCACCCGAGCACACGCCCCCCCCCCTGCGCTCCTGCTTTTGCCCCCCCCCCTGCCGCCGCCCCCATGTGCGCTCCCGTGCCCCCCCCTCTCCCCATTCCCACCTGCGCCCCCGCCCCCGCAGAGGGAGAGGCCGGCGACACGGAGGCCCCCCCGCCCGTTCGGGGGCCACACCACTGGGGGCGGGGAGAGGGGCCTGCCTCCCTGCGCCCGCCGGCCCCTGACGCAAGGGCCGGCTTGCAGGCCCCCCGAGTTGAGGCTTTAGCGGCACGGCGGGACCGAGACGGGTATGGCGGGTGAGTGCGTGGGTGAGAGAGGTGTGCGAGAGAGTGGGCCCCAAGGGACGGCCGGGCCGGCATTTTTCTGGTTTGTTTTGTTGTTCCTGTTCTTTCCTTTTTGTTCTTTGCGCGACTGCCTATAGGGGCGCAAGCCTCATGCACGAGCCTTCGGGCCTGTTAGCGCCTTTCCTTCGGGTTTTCCTTCCTTTGTTCATAGGCAGAGTGAGACGAGCGGCGCCGTGGCGCACCAGGGGCCTGTGGCTCAGACACGCGCGGGGGGGCCAACCGAGACCCCCCGCGCCGTAGCCCAGCCTGCACCTAACCCTGCCATTGACCTGCAAGACAGCCAAACACGCTGCCGGCTGGCGGCTGGAGAGAGACACGTGAAAGGGGAGGGGTCCCCACAACCCCCCCGGAATGGGCGGCGTGGCCCCGCTGGTGGAGCGGTTCGAGGCCACGCCGCCCTTGCGCAGCCCGTTTTTGGGGGAGTCTTGGGACTGTAATATGGATCCACCATGGAGTTGAAAAAAGGAAATTGGATATGTCAATGAATGCCCCCCTGTGGGCACCCATCCGGCTAGACACCCCGGTAAAAGGTATCAAACATCCTTTGAGTATGGGTAAGGTATAAGGCCCCCCGGCCACCACCCCGGCGCCCACAGCAGAGAGGGCGTCCGGGAGGGGTAACAGTCCCCAATCCCCCAACGGCAGCCCCAATGGTGAGCGCACCACCGGAGGGAGCATGTCTGCGGGGTAATTGTGTTCATTAGTTAAATAACGCAAACAAATTGCGTACACTACCGTAACTAATGCTTGAAGGATTCCTCCCCCAGGTCAAGTTAATGTGCGCCCCCCCAAGCCAGACGCAACCGGCCGCATTGAGGCAAGCCCAGTTATCCGGGTATGACAGGCCAGATGTAAGTGGTGGCACTCACGCCTCTTCGCATCCCCGCGGGCTTAAACTGCCCAAGGGGGCCCTAAGGTCCGTACTGTTTGGGAGTTAAGCCCCGGCGGAACTTAGGGTTTTGATTAAGTGGACTCACATTGAGTCCCCGCTACCGCTACCCCGGGGTTATGGTCTCTGGTACTGTGTGCTTACCTTGCATGCCTGCTGCTTGGGTAGACGGGTAGAAAAGGTCGGGCAGGACATGTCTCAGCAACCGCCACTAGCTGGGCAGGGCCCCTGGCCCCCCTTGGCCGGGTGGCATGCACCGCTGCAAACTACCGCCCCCTGCAGGCAATCAACAGGAAGCGACCACCGCCTGGGCTAGGCTCCCTACCCCCCAGCCGGTGGGCCCTCGCCTCATTGGTGGCCACCAGCCCCTACCAGCGCCCCTCCGGCAGCGGCCACAGCCTGGGTGAAATACTCTGCCCCCCAGCCATGGGCCCGCGCCGACAGGGATTGCTTCGGACAGCGAGCACCACCTGGGCAAGACCCTCCCGCCCACACGGCTAGTGGGGCCGCGCCGATGGGGGCTGCCATCCCCCGCGGGCGCTCCATGGGCAGCAACCGCCACCTGGGCAGGGCTCCTTGTGCCCCCAGCCGGTGGGCACGCGCCAATGGGGGCTGCCGTCCCCCCTATGGAGCGCCTACGGGGGACGGCAGCCCCCATTGGCAACGGCCCACCAGCGGGGGGGACGGGGAGTCCTACCCATGAGGCAGTCGCTACCATGGGGGCTGCCGTCCCCCGCAAGCGCACCAGAGGCAGTGACCGCCTCCTGGGCAGGACTCCCAGTCCGCCCGGCTAGTGGGCCCGCGCCAATGGGGGCTACCGTCCCCAACAAGCGCTCCATGGGCAGTGACCGCCACCTAGGCAGGACCCCCCGTCCCCCTAGCTGGTGGGCCCGCACCAATGGGGGCTGCCGTCCCCCGCATGGGCTCCATAGGCAGCAACCGCCTCCTGGGCAGGACTGCCCGTCCCCCGAGCCGGTGGACCCGCGCCAATGGGGGTTGCCGTTCCCCACACACTCTCCATAGGCAGCAACCGCCTCCTGGGCAGGACTCCCCGTCCCCCTAGCTGGTGGGCAGCAGTCCACTGCAGGAGTTCCATTGCCCACTGCCCCAGGCAGTGCGGCAGTGTGCTGCGGGAGTTCCACTGCTCACTCCCCGAAGGCAGTGAGACACCGCCCGGGGGCAGTGGGCAGTGGAACTCCTGCTGTACACTGCCTAACCGCCTGGGGCAGTGGGCAGTGGAACCTGGCACACTGCCGCACTGCCTAGGGGCACTGGGCAGTGGATCTCCTCCTGTACACTAGGTTAGGGTTAGGGTCACCGAGCTGGTGGAACCGGTCTTGGTTTTATAACCCTTTTTAGTGTCTGGGGTGGACCTACCAAGTTTAGCAGCAGCAGCAAGCAGCAAGCAAGCAGCAAGCAAGCAGCAGCACGCGCGAAATGGGCAAAAATCAGACCTCCGTTGTGGTGCTTCAGATTCGGGTGAAATTTTGGTGGATGATACCTATGGGTGTGAAATACAATCACACAAAGTTTGAGCGAAAAACTCAACGGTGGCGGCCCGGAACGGGATTCGCAAATGGCGGACCTCAGTTTCAAAAATTGCAGCTTAGGGCCAAAAACAGCCATTTTTGGGCCAAAAAAGCCCTGGAACACATTCAAAATGGCCCAACGAAGGGAAACGGTGGGTACATTCCACGTGCGGCTTGACTTCCCTGTGTCAACGAGCTCTTTGCGGCCCTCTAACTCCATGATATGTCCCGGAAACGGCCCAAAAAGCCCCCAGAAGCTGCAAATTTGGTGTAGATTGGCTGCCGACAGCCACAAACCAAGAATAGGCCATATCTTTGGCTACATGGCTCAAAATGCGATTCCGAGGGCACCTACCCCACCCGCAACCCCCCACTTTTTGTGGTTTCCACCCCTCAGAATTGCCCAAACGGACGCCTAGACCCCCATACCTAGGCCCACTAGGCTGCGGCAAGCTGCAAGCTCAAGCCCAAACAGGTGGGTGCCCAAATGGGTCAACAGGGTCCAGTAGGGGCAAAAAGATGACTTTTCTCAAAAATGATCCTAGACCATGTGCGACGCTAAAACAAGTGTTTTTGGACCGTTTTCAGCTTGTGGTGGCCCATTTTGGTCCTCTGAAAATCCCAAAATGCCTTGAAAATGGGTTGTTTTGGGACCAAAAAAGGGTCAAAAATGGGTCAAAAACGCATTTTTCCAAACCTCATCCTAGACCATTTGGGGTGCACAAACGGGTGAAATGAGCCCAATTTGAGCCCATTTTGGGGCATTTTGGCCCCTCAGAAGTCCAAAAAGCCCTGAAAGTGGGCCTCGCGGTGATGGGGTTCACTTGCAAGCTGATTCCACTTTGTCAAGAGCCATCAATGTGTGAATCATTCTTGATGTCCCTCACCAATCATAGCTGATGTTCCCTCCCCCACCAGCTCGGTCCCAATATTCAGTCTTGATTAGGGTCAGGGTAACCTGTAACCCTAACCTGCAAACTATGGCAGTTGAACGGAAGGATCCCCACTGTCCACTGCCTGGGACTGTGTGGCAGTATGCCTGGGACTGTGTGGCAGTAGACTGCAAGATCCACTGCCCACTGCCCACTGCAGTGTGGCAGTCTACTGAAGGTTCTCGGCCACCCAAGAGCCGGCCTCAAAACCGCCCGGCCAGGGCCTGGAGGCGCATGGGCGGCGGGAACTCCAGTAGCACCATCAGGCGGAGGGGCAGGGTGTCCCAGGGCAGCCTTGGACAGCACTGGAGAGAGGGACGGGCCCTCTGCCACAGGGGCACAACACACTACGCGCAGCGCGTCCTTACACACACAGCCCTTCTGGTTTGCATTTTCCCGCATGCAAGGCCATCTGGCCATTGTGCAGTGCGTTTGGCACACCACACCACAAAACACAACACAACACCAAACCACACAACACAGCCTATGGGGGGGGGGGGGACCATTCTAATGCCAAGCCACAGAGGTGGCCCCCCGCAAAGGGGGTATTCTAGCCACGAGCGCCAGTGGTGGGGGTGGTTCCGGGTAGGCAGTATTTGTGTTTAAAGGCAAATGTCCCCCCTGGTCAATTCTGGGCAGCCACAGAGAGATGCAGCAATTGCAGTACTGGAGTACTTTGCATTTCAGCAACTCAGTGATACTCCGCAAAGACTCTGCAAGATCCTTATTCATGTCTCTTCCTTTGATGCCACTTGAGGTTGTGATGTCAGCAAGTTAAAGCCCCCCCTGCTTGGGCAGAGACAAACGGAATGTAATGACCAACGGTCAAGAGATCCCAATGATTTTCCGAAGTAGTCATCAATTCTTGCACAGTTTCAATCTTCACAGACAGGAATGTCAATGGACAGCATTTGCATTGTATGAATGTAGGGCCTTTATGGGGGTCAGACAGGAATTGGATGGGAGCAGAATCTGTGTCACACTTGTATCAGGTTCGTGTGAATTGGAGGTCGATGTGTTTTGCTTTCGTTTAAATTTGACATGATTTGAAGGGGATTTGTGTGGGATGTACGGAGTGTGTAGCACTTAGGCAGCATTTTGCATAACGCCCACCACTTGTCTGCAATTAGCAGCAGACAGTGTCTACAGACTAGAGACTGCCATCCCAATGTGCATAGGTAAACCTTGTTCTTGTTTTTATTCTGCAGCAGGCCTTTCGCCCTGTTCCTTGATATTGTCTCTTCGGGTCTACAACCCACCGACAGTGTCTACAATGAGCAGACCCCTTCTATTTGTGGCAATCAGTGCCTACAAACCGCTGAATGTGTGAGCATTGCCCCCATCCCTTACCCCCCCCCCCCCCGCAGCACCCCCTCCTTAGTGCTATCTTTGGCAAATCTGACACAAATGCAGCACCCATGCAGCTCAAATGCCATTCAAATTCCGAACAAATGGTACAGAAGTCCTCCATAAATCCTCCAAATCGATCCGAATCCTACAAACCCCATACAAGTCCTCTCCAAGCTCTTAAAAAATCCGACACGAATGGTGACAAATCCATTACACATTTCTGGAAAAATGCTGACACATCTCATAAATCCGTGCCATATGTCGCCTGTCCCCATCCTAAATTCACGAGAGCCGAAGCACGCTGACCCATAGGTGTGGGGTAGGGGCTAGGAGAGGTGCGGGCGGGCGACTTCGTGCGTACTATCGATTCGCAGACCATTGAAACTGCAGCTGCCCAGAATTAGTACAGCAGAATGCACGCGACATATCTGTCCCACACTGGCTCCCGCAGAACACACATACCCTTGCCCACGTCATCCATAATGCAAAGGATCCCAAACACAGTCCCCCGTGTCTCGGGGGCATTGACATTCATGAAGACTGCGCGAACGTTGCCGCCTGAGCAGAAACCAGAAGACAGAGGCACCAAAGGCTCGACAGGGTTCGGGCTCAAGACCAGGGAGTGCCACCGCACAGAACTCTCACAAACGTGTGTCTAACGCAACGCGGAGGGACAGGCAGGGATGCATTAGAAGGGGTGGGGGTCTGAGGGGGGGGGGGTTGGCTAGGACCCCCCCCTCCTCCCAGGGTCCCCCTATGGTCCCCACCGAAGGGGGGCCGAAATTTGTAACTTTAAATCCTCTTGGCACCGAAGGCGCCGAAGCAAAATTTTGGCTGTCAGCCTCAAACACTGGAAGGGGAGAAGGGGGGGGGGGTCTGAAGGGGGGGGAGGGTCCAGAGGGGGGGGGGACCCCTCCCCCTACGGTGTACGGCCGTTCTAATACATCCCTGGGGACAGGGGGGATTGTGCGAAGGGGGGCAGGAGCAGATTAGGGTCGACATCGCGGTTCAGGAGGGAATGCGGCCACGGTCGAAGGAACGCTCTACAATACCCGGGGGCTGAGCGTTTGGGCGGCACTACACGGGGCCTGGGAGGCACGGTCTTAATCTCCGACCCCGCCAATCAGGTCCCAGTCCACCGCAGCGCTGTCTTGGCCGTTCACACGGTGACGCTGCCCCCGATCTCGTCCCACAGCGAAGGTGCCTGAGAAACTCTGGTCGTCCCTGTGATGCCTGCCATCTGTCAACCCCGGAACGGAGGGGGGGAGGGGGGGGGTAGGGATGTAATAGAAGGGGGGGGAGGGGGGGGGGGAGACCTATTTAGATTGAAATGAATTGGATTGTAGAAAAACAGACCACAGTGCAGCAAAAGCAAATTGAAGTAGTGCACTCCTCAGGGGGGGAGGGGATTGGCTGGGACTCGCAGGGTCCCTTTGTGGTCCCCAAAGGCGGGCCAAAAAAATTGTAAGCTTAAATCCTCTTGGCACCGAAGGCGCCGAAGCAAAATCAGCCTCAAACATTGGAAGAGGAGGGAGGGGGTACCCCCCCCCCCTCCTCCTGCGGTGTACGGCCGTTCTAATCCTCGGTATCTGATTGTTTGCCTTTGGCGGCGCCTATTGACCTCTCGCCATTGCTCATTCTGACCCTCTGTGGGCCCAAACGTGTTTTGGTTGTGTCAACGGAGCCCCTGGATGACTTGTCCTGTTTGACTACTCCAGGGTCGGCTCTTCTGGAGACGGGCTGTTGCCCGTGCCGTTGACCAGGTGCATCCAGATGCACACTCCGAGTCCATGCTGGGTTTTCCCACTCCAGCACTGACTTCAGCGCGCTGGGGTGTGCATCTGCAGGATAATTTTCCTGACAGGGGCTTCTAACAACCACAATGATTCTTTCCCGTTTTTCCTTTCCTTCTTCTCCTTCTGCACTCCGCGCCGTTTTCGGCGAGCGCGGTCTGCCCTGTCCTGTTACCCTCCTTGGTTCGTCCCTTTCCCCCTGCCCAGTTTCTTCCCCGCCCTCTCCATTCTTTCTGCCCTGGGGCGCATTGGGTGGCGGGGGTGTGTGTTGCTGTAGGGAGGGGGTACAGGAGGGGGCGGGGGAGGGGGAGTGGGTGTGGGTTCGTCTCTCCCTGCCCCCTCCTTCCCCTTGAGGAGGGAGATTCTGGCTCAAGGGGGCTCCTTGTTGGTGTCGGTGTGCTTGGTGTGGGTGGTTTTGGCCACTTGCTTCTGCTGGCCCACATATCCCAGTCTGTCCTGGGCGTAGTTGCATGCTGTTTGCTGGCATGATGGCCTTAGCTGGCGCGGTGGTAGTAGACCATGCCCGAAGCGCCCGCCGTCAGTCTAAGGGTGCGGGACCGGGGCTAGTTCCCCTTCGCACACGTCCCCGCAGTTGGGGAGAGGGAGGAGTCCGCGGCCTCCCCCCCCTCCCCTGTAAAGAGTTTGTTGGCTCATCACCCAGGGTCCGCGGTGCCCCGGGCGTCTTTTCTGGGCTGGCCTTTGCTGTCCTGGGCTGCCCTCTATTGTAGTTGCATGGGTGAGCGTGTTCCGCCATTGTTGGTGTCGTTGTTGGTGCGGCGTTGGCGGAGCTGCAGGGGTAGTCGCTGGGGCGTGGTGCTGGGGGGGGGGGGGGTCCATTCTGAGTGGAGTCAGCGTTGCTGCAGGTGATGTGATTTGCTGTGGCACTGGCAACCAAATCAGTCTCCATCATCGAGTCCTGATGGGGCTGCGGGTGGACCGGGCTGCCCGCCGCCCGGCATTACTGGCGAGGCTGGCTGCCTCCCGCTTCATTTCGCACTGGGCGCAATGGAGGGGGCTGAACCAACACCAAACCTCCTCATGAAGCACCGAGCCCCCCCCTGACTAGAAAGTGTTCGTGGAGCTCAGCCATGGACAAGGATCGGGCCTCCTGCTTCTGCACACGACGCCAAAGCGCAGGTGGTAAGGGGGTGGCACTCCGCCGAAGCCGTCAAAGGGGATTGAGGTGTGGGGGTCGGGTGCGAGGCGGCGGGTTGAGGTGCTGAGGGGGTGGCTTTGTGGTGGTGGTGGTGGTATTGGCCAGCCCTGCCCTGGCCTCTTCTGCCCCCATCCTGCCCGGCCGGAGCTTCCCGCATGGGCCCGCAGTGCACGGCGTGTTCGGAGGCACCGCATGCGACGCCCTCGTTTCGAGCCCGGGAGCCGTGCTCATTCTTCCCACCGCCACGTGCGCAAAGTAGGGCTCGGGTACACTCCGCGCAAGGGGCCTGTGAGCTGTCGCCTGACGGGCCTCCCGGCATCAGCGCGAATACGCCCTGCGTTTCGTTTCGGGGTGTTCAAACACCCTCCCAAAGTGCACATGGCAAACCATTCCCAGGACGTTTTTAATGGGAAAAAAAAAGGCTGGAGTGTCCGGTGGTCGGCCAAATCTGCACATCATGGCCCTTGCGGTTCCACCCGGAATTGTTTATCTTTAGTCTGATGCAACTTGTGATGTTGGGCCAGTTTTGCTAATTGTGACGTATGTTGGGGCAGAGGGCAAAGGAATGGTCAGGTCATGTTTTAGTGGATAAGATTTTCTTTTGGTTAAAAAAACGTGGAGCGTAACCGACGGCGGTTGGCGGGTAACCCACGGCAGTTGGCGGGTAACCCACGGCGGTTGGCGGGTAACCATCTGGGCATATGGGCTACATCAGACCAGCTCCGGCGCAAAACCGTGACCCTGCAATGCACCACAACGTTCGGCCCCGCATCACACGTCGGTCCCCGGTCCATACCCCCACTGCCCCCGGGCCACAAAGCCCGCGACAACCGCTGCCCCTGCGGTGCCTCACTGGGACTCCCCGCCGCTGTTTTCATACGGTGCCCGCCGGAGCATGGCCACGGGGGCGGGCACATGCGGCTGGGTGCCGGCACACCTGTGACCGTTGCCGCGGTGCCTGCAGCCAGGGACATCAGGTACACAACGTAGATCGATTGCGCGTTATAACTGCATTCAGAGCGGACGGGAGGGCGACACAGCGGACGGGGGGCAGACACAGCGGACGGACTGATGGGGGCCTGCGCCTGAGCCCCCCCCCCCCCCCCCCCCAAGAGGGATGAATTAGAAGGGGGGGGGGGTGACCTAATTAGAATTAGAATTAGAAGAGGGGGGGGGGGTTGGCTGGGACCCCCCTCCTCCCAGGGTCCCCCTATGGTCCCCGCCGAAAGCGGGTCGAAAGTTTTTAAGCGTAAATCCTCTTGACGCCGAAGGTGCCGAAGCAAAATCTTGGCTGTCAGCCTCGAACATTGGAAGGGGAGGAGGCCGGGGGGGGGGGGGGGGGTTGGCATGTCGCCTCGGTGTATTGTTCTCGTCTGCAGCGGGCGGCGCCTATTGGCCGATCGCCATTCGCTGCCCTTCCCTGGGACCCTTTCCCTCCATCGGAGGGGGGGAAGGGGGGGAAGGGGGGGGGGAACCCCCCCTTCTCCTGCGGTGTACGGCCGTTCTAATACATCACCCCCCCCCCCCCCGCCCGATCCCGATCCCTTTCGCCCCGTTCCCTGGGCCCACGCGCATAACCGCGTCCCACTCGATCGGCACGACCTGCGCCAAACCCGCCAAAGAGTACCATGCGCCCCCGGGCCCTTTGCACTGCGCCAATGCCCCTCCCCTGGCCACACACACACGACCTCCGGAGGGGCACAGGCCCGTGATGCGCACGGGCACTGCGTCACGGCAGAGGTCACAGGCGTCCGTGTGGGACTGTGCGACGGGCCGGGGTCCGCGTGCTACGGGGCCCGTGAGGCAGTCCAAAAAGGGCAAGCAGCACAGGGGCAAGCGGGCTTTCAATTGAGGGGGGGGGGGGGGTAGAGCCCCCTGGCTAGACCCCTCCCGAAAAGGGGCTTAATCGACTGACTCCACTGAATCCATTGAATGCGTTGAGCTCCTGCCCCCGAGAAGGTAGGGGTGAGGCAGCCACTTCTGATTTTGTTCCCCTTTGTTGGGGACCACTTCTGATTTTGCTCCCTTTTGTTGGGGATCCCCAAGAATGCGATTTTACCTCCCACTTTCTTTCCTTTTTTTTTTACTCCCACACTTTGTTGCGTGGCCCCTTGAGTTGGGGTTAGGGACTCTCAATCCACGCTTTGTTGCGTGGCCGTCGCGATTTGGAGTTGTGAAACAATACTGCAAATGAGAGCACACAGTCAGCGTGGGTTACAAACATGTGGGGAATGGGTCACTTAAGGCACCGTCGCGAGGCTGAATGCGGGCCAGAGCAGAGGTGGCGCGCAGAGACATACTCTGCGTTGATGAGGTAGAGCATCGGAGGGATCCCCAATAACGTGCTGAAGCCCATCAGCATTGGCAAGAGCAGCCTGCAGAGCGAGTCGTCCCGGTACGAGGGATGCGGACAGCCCCGCCCCCACTCATGCCCCTTTCACGCCCACGCCTCCAACGCATTCATGCCACGCCCACGGGCCTGCAATGCGCAGGCGCCGCGTGCTACAAAACCAGAAACCGCCCCCCCCAAAAGTGGGAAGTATGACCGAACGCGCGAAGTTCCAGGGAATAAGCCATGACTCTTCGGCTGAAAATTTGCCATGTCCATTTTGGCGGGGGCGGGTATAACACGGCTACAGCACTGCCCACACAGGGCAGGCCCTCCCTCACCCACTCACACACACTGACCCAGCCACGTGCAGGCGCCAGTCCAGGGCAGGGGGCGGGATCAGGGGGCAGGGGCAGGGGCATAGGGGCAGGGGCAGGGGGGCAGGGGCAGGGGCAGGGGCAGGGGCAGGGGCAGGGGGGGGGGCGGGGCAGCCCATACACAAAGGCCCGTGTCATAGTCCTCGCCGTCTTTTCCCACTCCTGCATGTCCATCGTTTGTCGAGAGCATCACGTTCGCATTCCAACCCACGCCATCCACTCACGACATCGTGCACGCATCCGCTCGCTCGCTGGCTCGGCACTCACCCTCCCAACCGGCGCCCGTCAATGCGCTCGCCCCTCACTTGCTCGCTCACGCAGCCCCCCCACCCACCCAGGCGCATCCGCTCGCCCCTGCAGTCCGGCAGGGGGGTCCTTAAGAGAAAGGCGGAAAAAAAGTGTTCCGGAATGGCAGTTTTGCGAAAAGACCGCGTGTAGCCCATATGTCCAACCATGGTTGGTGGCGACCCGCGGTTGGCGGTTGGTGGCGGTTGGTGGTGGTTGGCGGTTGGCGGTTGGTGGCGGTTGGTGGCGGTTGGCGGTTGGTGGTCCCTTGGGGGGGTCCTTAAGGGCGGTCCTTAACAAAAAAATTTCATTTCCTAAAGGACCCCCCCGCAGTCCGGAGTGTGCTTGGCGTCGTGCAGGCGATGCGCATTGGCAGGCACCGGGGGCCAAGGCACGTGGTAGGAACGTAGGGCCGCATTGGTCTCATCTCATGCCCCTCACAGAAACAGATTCTCTGCCACGGTGAAGGGCACCTTTGGCAATGCCACTGAAGATCTATTTCGTGTGACCGTTGGGTTGTGCTCGCAGCGCGGGACACCGCAGTTGTCGGGTGTCGTCATCGTTCGACACCGGGATTTGCCATGAACTTTCAGCGGCTTCCGTTGTCCAGTACTGATAATTGCTACTGTTTTGGGGGGGGGAGGGGGGGCGAAGAACCGACGTTCCATCAGTGGTCGTGCTTCTGCCCCGGTCTACGCGCAGGCCCATGTTCAGTTTGCGTTGTTGCCTGCGTAGTCGATGGTGCATGGCGGCGACCCGGACTGTGTGCACAACCCATCACCGCTGGCCAGGGATGTATTACAAAGGGGGGGAGCGGGGGAGGAGGGGTCTGAGGGGGTGTGGGGGGGTTTGGCTGGGACCCCCCCTCCTCCCAGCCCCCCTCCTCCCAGGGTCCCCCTATGGCCCCCGCCGAAGAGGGGCCGGAAATCTTGAAGCGTAAATCCTCTTGGCACCGAAGGGGCCGAAGCAAAATCTTGGCTGTCAGCCTCAAACATTGGAAGGGGAGGAGGGGGGGGGTCCGGGGGGGGGGGGGGTACACCCCCCCTCCTCCCACGGCGTACCGCCCCCGGAATTACGGTTGCGATCCCCCACGCCCTCACTCCGACAGCACTTGACAATGCGGATCACAGAGGAACCCCTGGTCCCCTGCACGAACCGATGCGACGCGCAGTGCGCTCTGCGTTGGAGCGGCCCCGGGGCGCGTGATGAATCGTGTCGCTTCGGTGCGCAGGCCGGGGGGGGGCTGGGGCAGGGGGTGGGCAGCGGCGGGGCGCGTGCGGAGTGCCTCGGGCAGCAGCAACACCGTTGCCGGGCGCGCGGGGACGACATACTTTTGCCGGTTGTACAAGCGCTGCCCCAGAATGCCCCCTCCGAGGCCCCCAAACATGCATCCGATCCCGAAGGCCAGCAGAACCGAGGTGGCCGCCTGCACCGTCAGCCCCTTTTCCTGGACGAAGCAAAGGCACGCCGGCGGATGCGATGCCGGAAGCCTCGGTGTGGGGCGCCGGGGGTACTGAGGACGGGGCACCGCAGGACGGTGCGGAGTGCTGTGACGCAGCGCACTCCGGTGCCTCCGTGTCGCGCGGCTGCACATGAGAGAAACTGCTGTTCATCCGATGCGTTGCCAATTTTTGGGAAATTCTTTCCAAAAAATTCCAAAAAAATTTCCAAAAATTTTCCCAAAAAAAACTTCCAAAAACTTTCCAAAAAATTTCCCAAAAAAACTTCCAAAAAGTCCTACTGTTTATGGTGAGGACTGTTCTGCAACCCTCTGGGCTGCTTTCTGCAGGGCCTTGTTGCTTTGTACCACAATTCTGGGGTGTTGATGCCTCGTGACCGATTTCCCTGGAGCGCGGTTGCTGCTCATGGCACGAGCCGAGCCATGGTCCCCCAACACACACGGAGGAGCTTCCCGGCCAAACGGGCTTCAGCGCACGGTCCTCTGTGGCACAAGCCCACTTCCGGAGCCTCTGGTGCTCGTGGGAATGTGGGCTGGTTTTGGAGAGAGCTGGGGATGCTTCATCGATGTACATGGGGCCGCATGTGGTGGTCGGATGGAAAGAACGAACCTTAACTGTGACCCTATTCAGAACCTCCTCACAACGAACACCTGATGCAATTGCAATGGTGCCCTTGCCCAACAATGCTCCGCGCACGTCCCCGTGCATACCAAAAAGCAAGCGGCGTTGCCCTCCACGAACATCCTGCCCAATGTCACCCACTCCATGTCGCCTTGGTCCCTTAAAAAAACCTTTGCCTTCGTCCGCCAACATTCCGCTCCCGGTCGCTTGTTGTGCATGTGAATTTCTACAGGGCACACGCTGGGCACGACTTGCGCTTTGAGGGGGAGCATAACCTTGAGCTGCCCCATAATCGTGCCCTGCTACACTGAAATTTTCCTGCATACCTTGCTCAGAAAAAATTTTTCCGGCGCCCTTGGCACCATGACCCCTAAGACCATCCGCCAAAACCTGTGGGAGTTACAACCATGAACCAGGTCCAGCTGCTGGGGCGGGGGGGGGGGGGGGGGGGTTGTCTCCCTCCACCTAGGATCCTGCTACAGCTCCATACCATCCATGGAAAATTAGGGTACCACACGCAAACAATTGAGTCCACTGAAAGTCAACGGAGCACCAGCGTCCAGTGACATCCACCAGTAACTTTGAGTGCAGCAAGCAGTCACCCTAAGCCAGGGGCCATAGTTGTTGGGTTGGGTTGCAGAGGCAAAATTGTTGAGTGCAGTGGTAGTCACTTTGGAGGATGCATAACCATGTGGCGGGGCAATTGTAGAAGGGGGAGGCACCAAGGGCTTCGTGGGTGGTGAGGTAGGTCTGTGCGTGCCATGCAACCCCATCGGTCCTAAATATCAGGATTTGTGACGCACCTGTTGACCACAATCATTCGAATATTTAATCATACAATAAAATTTTCAAGTTTGCACGGTCCTGCCATCGTCTTCATGATCAGATGAAGGTTCAAAGCAGTCATCAGGCACATATTCATGTACCAGTCCTGCCTCTGCTAATTGCCCATTTGATGGGCTGCGCAGGTTAGGAAGCAACAAAGACACACCGAGCCATAATAAGACGCGCATGTTCCTGTTTTTTTTTGGGGGGGGGGGTGAGCCATTTTGCTTCCTTCCCCCTTGAGGAACCCCGATACAGAAGGGGCATGACATGGCGAGGAACCACCATCCTACAACAACACCTACAAGGTCATGTGCAAGTGGCATGTTCGCCCATCAAGTCTCGACCTGTGGATTCCACGGATGGTATCACATTGCAAGCACCAGATCGCCTCAATGCCCAATCTGTGCCAGATGGACCCTCTGACGGTATAAAGGGTAGCCTACCACGCGATGTGGTTGTTGAGCTTTGCTACAAATCAGCTGAAGCAGGAATGGACCCTACCAAATTGTTCACGGATTTCGGGGGGACCCAGCCATTGCAATGCCTCCCTGCTCCTCTGCCACATTGGGTCCCCAGAGCGGGGAGCAAATTAGAATTTCTGCCACCACAAACACTATTCAGAAAAGGGGGGAACGCCGCCCCAAAAACCCTGTTTCTTTTAACAGTGTGGGTCCAGTGCATCGTATCAGATTTCTGAGAACCTCCCAAAAGGAAAGATCTGCTGGTACGGTCAGCCACCTGGGCTGCACGCATACCAAAATAAGCAGTGAAACAAGAAACAGCTCAAAAGGGGTAGCGATCCAGGTAGCAGCTGCTGGTGAGCACTCGCCGTGGCCAGCCACACCGAGCCCACCTTTGCTACATCAGAACAACGACTGAGAGAAGACAGCGCGGTGATGGCTTACATGCCCGGCGTACTATGGTACACAAACGTGCACCCAGACACGACACACCACATCACCACGGCACGAAGTGAGCGCCTTGCGCACACCTGCGACATGTAATCATTGAGATAGGCCACAATCACACCCCAGGGCACACAGCCGGGCAGGCCCTGCGCGAAGCCCAACATGTTCGTGGGTATCCCGAACACGGCACGCGTTTTCGTCCAGGTCATTGCATGACGGTACACGTAGGACTCCCCAGCCTCCGCTGCAGTTTGATACTGAGAGAGAGAGAGAGAGAGAGAGAGAGCAGGACACAGGTGATATAAATTCCATGCTATTCATGCGCCTGTCTGGTCCATTTTGCGAAGGCCCCACACTGGGGAGAATGCCGTTTGTGCAGGTTGCGAACGGAATAAGCACTGGTCTCTGTGGCGTTTGATCTTGTGCGCAGACCGCACGGCCAGTCTCGGTTTGGTGTGCTGTTCAGAACTGAAATTTTCAACCACTGCACCCAGCGACATGAGGTTGCTGGGTTGTCCCCTGCATTTGGGTGCAGTGGTCATGGACACTTCCCCCTTCCGTTTTTCAGCCAGCTTCCTGGAGGTGTGTACCCCAAACGCCCAGAGACATGGGTACAGCCCAAAGAGTTTAAGTAGGAGAAGAGTTGGTACGAAGTCGCCCGTGCCACCTACCTGCCTCCCTACCTCCACTTATCCCAACCTGCCCAAAGCATGGTGCCATAGCCAGTCGCCTGCATCTCAAATGTGCGCTGCTACGCACTCCAAACGTGGTGGTGTGTGGGTAGTACGGGTTGAGACAGGTCACGCGCGCGCTGGCACTTGACGTTTACGTGGTGTTAGGCACCGAGCACTGAGGCGCACCTGCCAAGCACTATCACGGGCGCGAAGGGCGTGAACCACAAAAACAATCAAAGGGAGGAACCCACAAAGCAACACCACCCCCCCACCACCACCACGCACACACACCCATGACAGTAATGAGCGGGGTGCCATACCAGGTGCATTAACAGGGTATCCATGACGCCAACAGCTCTATCCTCAAGATTTGAAAAAGGGCTGTATGAAGGGCACACTGTATTCGAGCAACAACACCCGGCCCACCCAACACCACACCACAGTACACTGCACTGCACCACATTGCACCGCACTGCACCGCATTGCACCGCACTGCTGCACGCAGCACCACACTGCACCACCAAAGCACGCAACGCCGTGTTGTACCCTGCCACACCGCACCATACTACATCGTGACACACCACAAAGCCTCAATCAATCGCATTCCCATGCACATGTGAGCCCATAGTAATTTCAGCAACACTGACGCCACGCCCATGAATGAGGTTTGTGCCCTGAGGGTTGGGAACTCGAGTCCAGCACAATGAAGTGCTACGAACCTTTGCCGCCCATGAGCGCCCACCAACCCATTGTTGCAGCCCCACCTGGGGTACAGGCGGCGAGCGCAGCAAGCACATGGCACCCAGAACAGAACACATGTATCGCCCAAAGCATGAGAGGAAGAAAGACGATGAAGAGGCCTGGTGCTGCCTTCATCCCATTGCACAGCCTTTGACACTGGCAGTGATGAAGGCACCCAGAAATTCTGCGTTGTATGCCTTGAGCTTGAGACCCAATAATGGTCTCACAATGGTGTGTTGGACACGATCTTCACCACCACACAACCACCGAGCCACCAACCTGTGGGTTCAAGTGGCTGAATGGGACACACAACACTGACATGCCAACAACCTTGAATTGCTCAAGAACACAACATGGCATATGGGCCCATGCCAGCGGCCACGGGCCCAACATACGAGGCAGAGCAAGCCATCGTTGGCAATAGCACCAGTAGCAGCACACCCCCAACCATCTTCCCATGTCCAATGGTTTTGGGCCTGCTGAAAACGTGTGTTTGTTCGTTGCAGCGTTTCTGCACCCTCCACACTTATATAAAAATGTGCAACGATGCACCGACTATGACTCGTGGGCACTCACTCTGCATGCCGGCACTTGGTGTGTGCACCAAGAGTACACGCACCTGGCGCACTTGGCGCCCATACGAAGGTGAAGCTTCGAGACCTGCCCCAGATGCCCCATAAATGTGAGACGGGGGATGGACATGCAGCGGCATGCCAACCATGCTTCTCCTCCAGTAAACCCAACACCCCACCCCACCCCACCCCACACCGCACCACACCGCACCGCACCACACTGAAGCAAAGGGGGGAACCCACAAAGCAACACCACCCCCCCACCACCACACACACACACACACCCATGACAGTAATGAGCGGGGTGCCATACCAGGTGCATTAACAGGGTATCTGTGACACCAACAGCTCCATTCTCAAGATTTGAAAAAGGGCTGTATTGAGGGCACACTGTATTCGAGCAACAACACCCGGCCCACCCAACACCACACCACACAGGGCCAAGCCGTCACACAAGCCTCGAGCCTGGCCTACCTTGGACTGAAGGGCCTCCTCTTGTCTGCCGCGTTGGGGCTCCTCAGTGCGCAGCACAAGCAGTGCCACCAGCAATGCGGGGATGGCAGTGATCACAAAGGGAATCCTCCAGCCCCAGACCGGTCCCACCAGCCCGGCCATCACTTGCCCAAGAAGCGTTCCCACTCCTCCCAGGCCCGTCCATATGGCCACAGCAACTGAGTGAAGAACAGCAGCCTGGAGAACTGCCGGCATGTGTCCCTAAACATTGTTCCTTAACCCACATCACCCCCCCCCCCCCCGCGGGGCCACAGTGGGTCAGGTTTGCTTCACCGCAATTAGCTCCAACCACGCCTGCCCCACTGTCTTCATTGCTCTCAGTTCAGTGTTCCAGATCATTGTTCTCTGTGCTTGCACTCCGAGTGTTCAATGGCTGGGGTTGAGGGCCAAGGTCCCTTCCTCCCTGCGGCACTGTACCAGGTCAGCTGTCGCCTGTTGGGCTGTAGGATGGCAAACATGCAGCCAGGCTCACGTCCGTACGCCTGGCCCCCGGGAGGGGGGGGGGGCTCCTCGGTTCTGGACGCCAACTACCCCCTCCCCCCCACTAACTGTTGGCCGGAGGCCCCCTTGGGGGGGGGGGGGGTAGTTGGCGTCTTAGGATGCGCGGAGTCGCCCCACCCCCCCCCGGGCACCTCCCCTGGGCATATTCGCACAGGATGTACCCTTGGACGGCCGCACCAGCCGCTAACTGAGAGCGTCTGCCTGCGTTTATGAGCTGGCACTGCAGAGCCAAACCTCTCACCTCCCCTCTTCTGCTGTGCGATTCATTTGTGAACGGTAATTGCTGTGCTGGGGTGGCATGCCCCGAGTCCCAAGTCCAACGCTTGGTTGTCCTTCAATGTCTCTCTATCTCTGAATCAGCGCCCACCGAAGCGCCTCATTCCTGTTTGATTTTGCATCCAGGAGAATCCATCACACAGCCCTATGATTCCCCAATGTTCCATTGGCTACTTTGTCAACGCTGAGTGCGCACACCACCAATGTACATGAGGCCAGCAGTGATTTGGCAGAACCGATGAGATCGAGACCATCCATCCGGGCCGGCTCACACATGGCCTTCGCAACTTGGTAGGTGCATGCCGGCTGCAACCTGGTGCATCACATATCCCTCACAAGCGGGTTGGCGTTTGACAGGTCGGTTCAAGACAGTTCACTCGTCCAAATCCACACATTTGCCCGCTGCATGCTTTTTTGGCTGCAGATCTGCCCCATTTCTGGTTTCCCAATATTTCACCCCCCGAATGCCAGGTCCCACAACAATTCAGCCCATCTTTCCCCCGTGCAATGCGCCCTCCACACCCAAAGCAACCCCCGACCCCTGATTATCAGGGGCCTGCGGCTCGCTGGATTCCTGCCCGAAATCAGTTGGCAGCCATTACTCTTGCACCCTTGTCCACAGGCCAAGGTGCCGTGTGTGCAGGTCTGCATTGTCACACGGTTTCGCATGCTGTTGCTCATCTTGAGAGCGAGTGGCAGGAAGCAGTGAAAAGCAGGACGGCAAATGAACTGCTTCCGACATGTTGAGAGGCAGAAATTTCGTGGCTGAAAAAATGATTCCGTTTCCCCCAATGATCCTCTTTTGCAGTACAAGGTCTTTTGCATTAGATTCTCCGGCTGGTGAGATCTGTAGCGTCGGAGGCGAAGCTGTAAATCCCTGAGACACGAGGAGCATGGAAGTGAAAGCTGACCCAGTGGACTGCGGCCGCAGTGGACTGCGCTGCGGCGCAGTGGAGTGCGGCGCAGTAAACTGCGGCGCAGCACAGTTTACTCTGCAGGCTTCTGATGACCCCAGTCCCCCCAACCCGACCCAACACTGCGAGCACGCGACCAAACGTGCCTCGGTGGTCCTACCGTGTGCCAATGTTGGGGTCTTGGCGCAAGTGCACCGCACACACCCGGGCGACTTTTGAACAGCGAGCGTTGGCGTGTTCAGGGGGGGCGCACCTGAACGCGTGGAGGTCGAGAACATGTCGCCGGCCAGGGACAAGGTAAGGGGGCTGAGCCCCCCCACAGTGATGCCCATCATCGTGCGGACCACGAACAGCTGCGGATAGGTCTTCACGAAGTACGCCATCAGGCAGGGGAGTTTGCCCAGCACCAGCACCGCCACCACGAGCCCCCGGCGGGGCATGCGGTCCGCCAAATACCCCGCCAAGAGAGCCACAGGGGCGCCAATCATGAAGTACCCGAACGCCAGCTCCCCTCCAAGCTTCCAGTCCCGCTCGTCTGTTGACGGAGAGGATGAGCAAAAGTGGGGGCCCACACAACAATGGGTGACCCCCCTCCTGAACTTGCATCTTCGCCAGAAGCATTGCCTGGACTTCAGAACCCAGAAAAGTGTGCAGTTTGTGCGATCTATCCATCAGTTGATCTTCCCCTCTTCAGGGGCCGCATATGACAAGGGGTATGTAGCCATTTATAATGCTGACCCCCCCCCCCTGCCCCAGCATTTCTTCCCTGAGAAAAGGCCATCAAGCTTTTCCTATACAGTCACGGTAAAGACCAAACACACGCACGCGCGCACGCACACACACACACACACACACACGATGGACGATGGACGTGACAAACAGGGCACAGAGAAAGGCGGCCTGGATGTACTAGATCTCGTCAGGTGCAAAGCAGAACAAAAACAGTAGCATGTCCCGCCTGCACTAGGCGCCTTTCTGTGTGAGGAGAGGCAGGGCCAGCAGCTCGCATGCAGTCCTTGGGCAAGCCCGCGGTCATGCCTGCACAGCAAACAGAGCGTAAGACTCTGCAACATTATCTCAGGGTGGGTTCAGTCCCGTCCCTGCCCTCTGCTACCCCTCACCAGGACCCCGGACGATAGACCAACAGCGTTCCGCTTCTGGTTAGTTCACAATGACTGTCACACTCAAGCTACCAATCTGGCCCACTCTGCAGTCTCAGCCCCTTGGCCAGCCTCGTGAACGACAGCTCTGTCATGGAAAGGCTGGAAGCCCCGTAACCGGGACTCCACACACACACACATACGGTCAGCAACAGATGTATTCCCTGCTCCTAGAAGCTCCAGACAAGGCATGTCAGAGCACCAGCAGCCCGTCACCCCTTGGAGAGCCTGAAAGCCAGGTGCATACCAACTGCTGTACTGTCCCCCTTCCCAGTATGCGTGCTTGCGCAGCCAGCCAGCGACATGCTGCGCCACTACCTGGCGTGTAGCCAGCAGAACATAGGACACTAAGTATACAGCTTTTACTGCACACACACACACACACACACACACACACACACACGTAAATTGCGCAAAACGACCAAATCCTAGAACAGGCAAAAGCAGGGCAGGCACTGGTCAACAGTAGAATCTCATCAGGCCGCTGACAGTCAAACAAGAGCCATGACCACCGGCGACTAGGCGCCTTTCTGTAGTAGACGGCCGAAGATGCGCAAGTGCTTGCTGCCCGTGTCTGCAAAGGTACGCACTGCCTGTCGCAGCACACACACACACACACACACACACACACACACACACAATAGGGGTGAGTCAGGGATATATTCCTTTGGCTACCGGGTACGTAGGGTACACCGGTACCCGCATATACCCACGTGGGAACAAAAAAAAACGCTGCGATTTGTTGGGAGCGTCAAACGTTGGGAACGTCGGGTAACAATTTGCGGTATGTACCCGCATATTGTACCCGGTAACAAATAGTGTACCCGGACGTTTAGAACGTCCCCGACGTCTGGGACGTTCTAAACGAAGATATGTGGGAACACTATTTGTTACCGGGTACAATATGCGGGTACATGTGTACCCGCATAACGGAACGTTTAGAACATTGTCAGAATTAACATGTGGGGAACAACACCGTGTACCCGGGTACAGAAAGCGGTAACACATGTTCCCATGTACCCATTTGTTGTCGACATACCATGGTGTTGCGGTTCCATCCCCAACCAGAGCCTTCGAGGGGTGGCAGCAACAGGGGTCGTTAGCTCTTGCAGGGGCCAACGTTAGTGGGAGCTTCCCGACCGGGTACTTCCCCCGACGGCCTATGACCACTAACCTGCATGTCCGCGGCTACACGTTGTGGTACACGCCGAAGCACTTCACGTGGAGAGGGTCGCCGCACCCACTGCACATCCAGTTTGTCTCGCCGCCGCACTGTTTGCACCGCATGCGCACCTTGTCGCACTGCACCGGCACGTGCACCACGCCTCCGATTGGCCGCTCAATGTCCGGAAACACGGCCTTGATGGTGAGCCATTGAAACTCACCAAGTGTCAGGCTGGGTTGGCGCACGCCCAACACATTGGAAGCTGTGTAGGCGTTCACCGCGGCATAGCGCATGACCAGGGCGCGCACTGCGGCACTCCATGTTCGCATGCGATTGGTCTCGCGCAGCTGTAGTGCCAGCTGGTTGCAAACGTCCACACCATTCGATGCTTGACGGTACACTTGCACTACCGTTGGTAGTTCATAACCACGCTTATGGGTGGTGAATTGTCCAACCACCTCGCAGTTCGTGAGCATTGGCACCACCTTGCCCGCCTTGCTACCCACCTTTGGGCTTTTGAATGCATACAAGGAGTACCCAGCCTTCGTGTGGCCCACACGATACGCTCCCTCCTTAAGTCCTTGTCCCGCTGCCGGCACGCCTTTGGTATTTTTGGGTACCAAAAAGAGAAATGGTATCCCCCGGCTTGCTAGGCTATCCGCCGTTTTGTGGCTCCCAAAGAAGCTATCGCACACTAGTGTTGTGTCCCGCGGCAATTGGTCAGCCCAGTAATTTGTAATTTCGCTTGCCGTGAAACGACCAGCGCACTTGTACCGGCGGGCACCCCGCAGCCTGCACTTGCCCTTGTAGATGTACATGTCTAGTACATAGGGCGCCGTGGCGTCGGCCAAGACGTACAGCTTTATCCCCGTCGCATGGGGTTTGCGAGGGATGTACATCCTCATTGGCCCCTTCCCCTTGTGGGGGGCTATGGCCTCGTCACCGGCCACAAAAGCCCCCACGATCCATGCTGCAGCCCAGTGTTTGCTGCATTTGGCCACTAGTTCGACCACGTTGGGTCGCGCGTAGCGGTGTAGTTCCCAGAACTTGCGGCGCGACAGCAACCGACTAAGACGGGGGTTGTAGGCAGCGGCGTCGGGGTCCCAGATGTCATCAATCCGGGTGGGATTAACCATCCCCAGAGCCAGCCGCATGCAAAAGTAGTTCGGCACGTATCCGGTGAGGTGCTGTTTGCCCTTTTTGATGAGTGCCTTTTCCATCAGGTGGAGAACGGGGTCGGTCATGTATTCCCAGACCTCTAGGGGGCTACGCGCTCCTTCAAGGACGCATTGGCCACGCCTAGGTTCACCCGCACCGATTTGGGTGGCACACTTCCTTGCACGGAGGGGGCCACGTTTCCATCGCATCCTTTCCTAGTGGGAAAAGAATAGCAATCTTGGTTCGGTGGGGAGCATTGACCTGTGAACCTGCGGACCTGCATAGTTGTTCCAAGCATTGACCTGTGAACCTGCGGACCTGCATAGTTGTTCCAAGCATTGACCTGTGAACCTGCGGACCTGCATAGTTGTTCCAAGCATTGACCTGTGAACCTGCGGACCTGCATCTTCCGTCTCAGTCCCTACCTGCCCTGGCACGCTTTGCACGAAGTGATCGGTTGGTTCATTTTTTTCCACCAAACATTGTGCGGTCAGTCCAAAGAAGAGTGAATAAACTGAGTAAATAATGCCATTCAGGGGTCACGGTTAGGCACCCGGTCTGTGCGCACTGCTTGTTGTGCAGATTGTGCGCACTACTTTTCCAACCTATTCACGCACAGCACAAACGCGCTGTCTACGCGGATCGCGCGCGCACTGCACACACACACACACACACAAGCATAAGTCCACTTCCACCCTCACGCCTCATCGGTCTTCTCGGGCTGCGTCAGCAGCGGGGGTCCCTTCGCGGGCGGGGGTTCTTGCCGTGACCCCTGAACTGCGGCCAGCAGAGCCGCTTGGCGGGCCAGGAAGGCCGCCTCCCGCTTCTCCTTCTTCTCCTTCTTTGCAGCCTGCAGAAACGTCGGGGAACATCAGATGTTACCGGGTACATCACGTGGGTACACGTGTACCCGAACAGCAACGACGTTTAGAACGTCGGGGAACACTATTTTGTTACCGGGTACATTATCAGGGTACACGTGTACCCGGACGACAGCGACGTCGGGGAACACTATTTGTTACCGGGTACATTATCCGGGTACACGTGTACCCGGATGACAGCGACGTTCAGAACGTCGGGGAACACCGGGTACATTTGACGGGTACACGTGTACCCGGACAACAGCGACGTTCAGAACGTTTAGAACGTTGGGGTACAGCGGGTGCAATTCGGGGGTACATGTGTACCCCTGTTCCTGCACACACAAGAAGTTGGACCTACCTTTGCCTTCTCTTTGCTTTCAGGATCCGTTTCTGCTTCCTCCTTGTTTTTTTGCTCTCGGTCTGCCTCTGCGCCTGCCTCGGCTGCAGCTCCGTCTGCCGCGTGCCCCTGAAAACACACACAAACACAATAGTGCAATAGTGCAACAGCCAAAACAACCCACAGTGGTGACCATGTCACCATGACACATACTTTCTGCTCGTCGTCCATTGCAGCACCCTCAGCTTCAGCATCAGCTCCTTCTGGGGCATGGCCCTGGAAACACAAACGCACAGAATTTTGCATCAGAACAACCGGGGCGAACAGCAGCGACCCGACCACATACCATCTGTTCGTCCTGAGCCTCTTTTGCCTCTGTTGCTTCTGCTTCTCCTTCGTGGGCGTGGCCCTGGAAACACAGAGACACGAATTTTGCATCAGAACAACCGGGCAAACAGCAGCGACCCGGCCACATACCGTCTGGTCGTCCTCAGCCTCTTTTGCCTCTGTTGCTTCTGCATCTGCTTCTGACTGAGCTTTTGCACTGTGCCTCTGGAAACACACATACACACAATTGTGAAAAGAAATAGCTAAAGGCAGCTCCGGCGCTGACTCCACATCCCACTCCATCCGACAGTTCGGACACATCCGCACGACTTCATGCTTGTCGGTGTCGTCCTCCATGGCCTGCTGGATGTCCTCTGTCTTGGGCTCGGGGATGGCGTCGGGTGTGGGGTGGGCCGCGGGGTCTCCGCTCCAGTCCCCGTCCTCGGGGGGCATACTGGGGTCATACTGGGGGTCCGGGGGGTGTTCCGCTTCTGCCCTCAGCCTCCCGCGGCGTGCTGCCTCCGCTCTTGCCTCCGCCTCCTCCCTCTCCGCCACCTCCTGCTGCTCCTGCCGCCGCTCCTCGATCTCCAACTCGATGTGCTTCAGCCACCGCCCGCACTTTGTCCGCAATGCCATCAAGTCCTCGATGGCCAGCTCGCACAGGTCTGCCATCTCGTACCCGAACATCGCGCTTTTGTCGCTGCGCCCACTCATGCCACTGGCCACGCTTCCCACTTTCCTGCGGCGTCTGTCGGGTGGGACCAGGGGCTGTTGCTGGTGTTGATGCTGGTGATGGTGGTGCTGCTGCGGCTGCTGGTGCTGCTGTTGCTGGCGCTCGTGGCGACGGAGGGTCTGCGCGGTCAAACCCGGGGGGCTGTGGACGGAGGACTCGGGGCTGCCATGCTGCTCGTCGTCATCGACGTTGAGGTCCTCCTCCAAGTCCTCGGTCCCCACGCACCCTGGGCACACTGCCACTTGCTTAAGGAACTCCACTGCAGACAGAAAAAAAAACGAAAAGAAGAGGGAACACGTGTACCCGCACATTGTACCCGCTAACAAAATTGTTACCCGACGTTCTCTGCGCCGGGTACAAGTGTACCCGCTAAATGTACCCGGTAACAAACGTGTACCCACGTATTGTACCCGGTAACAAGTTTGTTCCCCGACGTTCTTAGCGTCGGGTACACGTGTACCCGCGAAATGTACCCGGTAACATATTTGTTCCCGACGTTCTTAGCGTCGGGTACACGTGTACCCGCTAAATGTACCCGGTAACATATTTGTTCCCCGACGTTCCCAGCGTTCCCAACACGCACACCTGCGTACATGAATGCCCCCGACCGTGGGCAGTCCTCCTCCGACTCAACGATCTCGCTGGCCTTCTTGCGCCCGAACCTGTATTCTCCGCGCACGCCGCAGGCCCTGTCCAGCACATCTGCCTCAGCCTCACAGGCCGTGATGAGACAGGCCGACAGCAGGGAACGCCGGTGTCCCTTGTCCGACCGGCTGCCCGTGTCTAGGCAAACACGATAGTGCTGCTTGACTTGGGCTGGTTTGATGCCGATGAGGTCCCCGAGCTTGTTGGTGAACTTCTCGATCCTGTGGGCGTGGCCCGCGCCGGCGACCGTCCTCTCCCGGCGGGTGCCCCCTACCGGCACACTCCTGGCACCCCCTGTCTTAGAGGGTTCGACGTTTGCGAACCGGCATAACTTACCGACCGGAACCGCCTTGCCCTTCTTCTTGGGCTTCTCCTCTCCCTCTTCTTCTCTGCCCTTCCTCTTTTTTGTGGGCTTCTCTTCCTCTTCGTCCTCCTCTTCTGCTTTGTCCTTCCCGTGCCTCTTCTTTTTCTTTGCTTCCTTTTCCTCCTTTCCTTTTCCTTTGTCGTAACGTTGTGCGCTGCCCTCTGCCTTGATTTCTGTTTCCTTTTTCGTTGCTTCCTTTTCCTCCTTGGGGGCCACCTTCCCCTTCTTTGCACTCTTTCCCTTTCCCTTTCCCTTGACGTCCTCCTCTTCCTCGCTCTTGACCTCCTCCACACTGTCTGACGACTCCCCGTCCTCCTTCTCTTCTTCCTCATTCTCATCGCTGAACAACGAAAGGATAGGGGTCGAGGAACAATGTGAAACAAAGTGAGACTATCCATAGGAAGGCGGGCATACCTGGAGGAGGCTGAAGAAGAAGAAGCGGAAGAGGATGATGACGATGAGGAGGACTCATCCTCACTGCTGGAGTCCCCCTTCTTCTTCTTCTTCTTCTTTTGGGGCTTGAGGTCGACAAGGCGCCAAAGCGAGACGACACGCTCTCGGCGGCAGTGGTGGAGCCCAACTCGCCTGCACAAGGAAACGTCCGACGACGAAAGGGGGAAGGCAGCAAAACGGGGTCAACGGGATACAAGTCGGAAACACAAACGTGGGAAAGTAACAAGGAATACGAAAGGACAACCTGACATTTGTTGGTTTAGCTTGCGAGGCATTGTAGCTGACGGCGTCGATGAGGATGATCTCCCTCGTTGTTAACTGCAAAGAGGAGAAGAGGAAAAAGAAATGCGTGGAGGGAAAAATGCAAACCTAACACGAGGAGTGCAATGAACAAAGGTACCTTGCTGATGGTGCCAAAGTGAACGCCCCCGCGGCTCTGCCTCTTCTGCACCAGCAGGGGCTTCCCCACCTTCAACTTCGCCGCCTCCACCACCTCCAAGGCGTGCTCCTTGGGGTTGTAGTCCGGGGGGAGGCATGGCATGGTGCAAGAAACAGGGTGCCTAGGAGAAGGGAGGGCAACCCAGATGCACAAGGCACCTCTGAGTTGCACAAATGCGGGAATGAACAAACAGGACAAGAGGAAAAATGACAAAATGTGTACCGGGGAACACATGTACCCGCATATTGTACCCGGTAACAAAGTAATGTTCCCCAGCATGCCTGACGACGAGGACGTCGTAGAACGTCGTCAGGCATGTTGGGGAACATGTTGGGTAACATTTCACCAAAATGTGGGAACATTTTCAGTTTCACATTCAAAACACAATTTTTGGACCAAACCACCATTCTCAGCAGATCCAGCGCCCTCAAAAACCCCCATACCCAACAAAAGCACAGGAGGTGACCGGTGACGTCGGGGAACATCCCGGGTGGTAGCCAAAGGAATATAGCCATTTGGGGGGCCCAAGGGCCTGGATTATATCACCATTTTGATCCCTCCTTGATTCGGGAACCCTGATGCTTTAGGGACCCTGATTTAGCAAGGGTTATGGAGCTGGCCACCTTTGTCCGCTTTGCTTTGGAGTCTCCAGTACAATAGGGGCTATGCAGTGGTTGTGTATGCGTAGGCCGTACTGTACATGGCGTAATTTAGAAGTTAAAAAACCCAACACAACAATGTAACTACGAAGCCAAGAGACATTCGCCAACTTGCTTCGGAATGCAGCCAAATCATGGCGGGTGTCTATTATGTTGTTACACTGGCTACCTAGGGATTTTTTCCTCCTTTTTGGTGTAAATGTAAACTTTTTACCCTAAAAAACCCCGGGTTTCATGCCCCTCTCGTGCTGAAAACACTCCTACACGGTACAAAAGTCCCAAAGTTGGCTTCCCGGGCCTGGGCTCGCGCAAATTCACAAGTTGGCGCGCCAAGTCGCAAGTTGGCGCGCCAAGTCCGGACTTGGCGCGCCAACTTGCGACTTGGCGCGCGCCAAATGTCCCCCCACCGATCAAACCATCGACTTGCATACCATTGTTGTCACTGGAAATTCCGTCCCTCACCTGCCCTTGCACACTTGGCACGAAGAAAGCATTGTTCCATCTTTTTTTGATTAATGTGCAAAAGACTGTGAATGTGCAGGAAGCTGTCATATCAATCATATAAATCATATATAGAGGTCACATGCCTTGTTCAGCCTGGACGAAGACCCCCTTATTCTCTATGTACCCCCTTTGCTTCGTCCACGACGACTCCCAAACCGAAAATTTTTTATTATACAACCCCCAGTCCAGATTATCTGAGCGGATCACTTCCCCCCACCCCTTCCGCGTGCGATCCCCCTTGCCCCCCTTCACCCGCACTCTGGCCCCCCGCAGTCTGGACACCCGGCCGCCTTTACTTCCACCTCGAAAGCTGCGCTTTGAGATTTCACATTTCAGGGCTTTGTGCCGCCCCTCTCCTTTGAAGGCGGCAAAAATGGCAATGTGCCCCCACCCACATGCGGGCCCATCCCAACAGGTGGTCAATCCACAGATGGGCCCACAGGGTGACGTTCATTTCACAGGCCTTATGGGCCTCCCCCATTTTTTTCAATTCTGCTCGCAGAATTTTCATGTCGGGCAACTGCAATGGTCCGGATTTCCAGACGACATCGCTTGTTGCCAACAGGGATTTTCCCCATTGCCGGAAGGCGTCCGTCCAGGACACCTGGACCCCCCCCATGTCAACGACATGCTGCAGGAGGCCCTCCCCCTCCAGATGGTCACACATGGTGTCCCATCCCTCACTCTTCACCCACTCTGCAGCCGCCGTCGGCTCGATTTTCAGGGGCACCTTCTTCTTATCCTTCCTCTCCTCTTCCAACGCCACCCCGGTGGCGGTCCGTGCCTGGATCCGAATGGGATCCAGGAACCATTGCACCCACCTCACGGCCTTTCCCCTTTTCCACCGATGCACCGTGTGGAGGCTGTTCACAAGGGCTGAAAGCCCATTGTGCACTTGCCGGTGCACACCATGCAGCCCATAATCCGGGGCCAGGAGTTGTGGAAGGAGGGGTGGGGGCAACCCATGCCAAGCATGGTGAAGGGGGCGTCGGTGCTGTAGAGGGTGGGGTGGGTGATGTCGGGGATGTGGGTGCGCAGGCGACGGTTGGTGGAGAACTCCGTGGGAGCTACTGCATCCCACGCCTGCACCTTCACCGTCTGGTACCGCACGACGGCGTCAGTGGCCGTGCGGTGCGTCCAGCCACTTTTTTTGACTGGATCCACCCACAGCCACAGCTCCTCGGGGTCGAGACCCTGAGGCGGCTTCTCCTGCAGGTCGAGAACGTTAACGAACTCTTTTGACGCTGCAGCAGTGCACAGCTTCAGGGTCTTGTTGAAGGCCTCAAGGGTGACTTGAGAAAGCTTCAACTCGACCGCGAGGGTCGTGGGGTACTGGCCCATCACGGCACAGCAGAACCTGCTAAGAACCCCCCTGGTCAGGGCGAAGTTAACACGGGTGGCGTCAATTCGCCAGACCAAGTGGGGATTGCCCGGCTGGTCCCACTTGCCGAAGAGGGCGGCCTCCAGGGGTTCGCGGAGGGGGGGGAGCTGGGGGAAGGATTCAGCGTCCGGGGAGGTGAGGGTGTAGGGGATGGGAAAATAGCCCCCGGGGAAGTGCTCGGAGCCCACGTTGGCGATGTGGGCATCGACCACCGGCTGCACCTCGGGGTTAGGTGGTGCAGCGGGGGCAGACGTGGGGTCGGTGACTGTCACCTTCTTCCCCTTGCTCTTCTTGGGTTGCTTTGGAGGCATGATAAAGGGAAATGCCTAGAAGGGAAAGGGAATGCATAAAGGGTGCAAAGGAAGAGGAAGAATGGGGCAGTTGGCGCGCGCCAAAACCGGAGTTGGCGCGCCAAGTTGGCGCGCCAACTTGGCAGTTGGCGCGCCAACTATGCAGTTGGCGCGCGCCAAGTGCCAAGTTGGCGCGCCAACTTTGACCTGGCTTCCAAAAAGTTGGCTTCGACCCAAAAAACCCACATATTGCAACATATCAACAAAGCAACGCAACCAAAAGCTGTAAAATATCAATAGTTCCTCACGTTTCATGCACAAGGCGTAGCAACAACACAGTGCACAAGTACAAGCAAGTTGAATGCTCTCGACATGGAGTTGACCAGGAGTTGGCGAATGTACAGTATCTGGGGTTGGCTTCGTAGTTACAAAGATGTGAGACAACAAATTTGGGGTTCTAAGACAAATGCGTTTGGGAAATGTCTTGGGATACAACGTACTGCCAAAACCCCAGATGATTGCTTGTTGCTCCACCTTTGTACCACATTTTTGAGATATTCCCATGAAATGGGAATGTACCAAACCCTGTGCTTGGGGTGTTGCTTTTCGATGCTAAAAATCATGCCGCACATCCCTTGGTCTCCCAAGGACAAGGTCAAATGGGACCGATGATGTGATATCGGTCCCCAACCATCCACTTGTTCTAAGGAAGGCCATGATTCTCCATGCTAGCCCCTGCTCCCTCGCTCATGCTCATGCTAGTCAGTGAGAGGTACATGGGAGTGAATTGTTGGAGGTTGGCCCTAGCTGCATGTTTTCCTCCACAGCTTAAACCACTATGCCTGTGACTCTAAGAACCCGGCACTTTATCAACAATGAGTGGGTGAACTCCGTGAACGTGCAACCCTCGACACCATCAATCCAGCCACTCAAAAGGTGTTGGCAACAATGCAAGCTGATGCTTCAACATTAGGGAGAGAATGGTGCCCCCCAAGAGGAACCTCAAACTCAACCCACTCTTGAAGCAAAGGATGCAAAGGATGTGATCTACAAAAAAGTGCAACAAAATGCCAAAGGCAACGGGCAAAAGCTCCACACTGCCAAAAAGTGTACACATGTAGTGCAAAGCACCACAAGCCAAGCATGTGCTCAGTAGCGTCAATAGAGCATAATTTGAAGTGAAAGAATCTAGGACAACATGTACCAGGGTATGTTGCACCAACACCTATTGACCTCTTATTGGATAGAGCCTTCACTGAGCAAGAGAATGTTGAAGCCCAAGCATGTTTAGTGGTGATGAACGGGCAAAGCTACAACAAAATACAACAACAATTCAGTAATGGGCCATCGACTGTATGCAAGCAATGCAAAAGATTACATCCCTTTAACACGTTTCAAGGTAGTCATGGATCAAGCAGATATAGGAGGGCATTCATCCCGTATACCCACACTTCATACTTGCATGGTACTATTTTGGGTGTTTGGCCTCAACGATTGATGGCTCTTTGATTTCATAGCACAAGAGTGGAAGGTGAGAAAAAAGCGTCGACAACATGGTATTGCAACTGAATCATGATTGTCAAGCACTTTGGTCTTGCATCCCAATATCGCACACCGTTGCTAGGGAATGCTTCCTTCAGCAGCTGTGACCATCAACCCAATTACATACCTGGAGTAAACTTGAAGTCATTTCCAATTTGGGTCAAATTCGGAGACATCAAATTTGTGTCCATGGACCCAATGGCCGTTGCCATCATATATATGATAACCATTGAATAGTATCCTGCTTTCTCCTTGTCTTTCTCCGAGTCATCTTTTTGGTGGCGGCCCACAAACCGCAAGGGGAAGGCATTGTACAATCTCTTTATGTAATGCCCAAAAGCCGTTTGGCGTTGCGATACATCAAGCATCTGTAGAATGGAAAGTGTTTTCTTACCTCTCATGAGTTTTACAGCAAAAAGGTGTCACGGGAACCCAATGTACAACCATGTACCTAATTGAGAATATATCGGGCGGACTCTATATGGGTGGGTTGGGGTGTGTGAGTGGGTTACACCAGCACGACACCGGGCACAAACAACTGCTGACAGGTGCGTCTTAGACTGAAAACGAGGGTACTCAACTTCACGTTGCTTGTACCAATCCAATCCCTGCCTTTCGAAAGCATTAAGTAAAGGAATATGGTGGCATGTAAATACAAATAGACGGAGTTGCACATGCAAGGATATCCACAAGCCAACTCACAAGAGCACGCTCGGCACCAACAAAACTCGTCAGTCAAACACAATGTTGCGCATGAGAAACTGGAGTGAATCGTGCCGGAAAGCGAAGGCAAGAAGGTAAGTACAACCACATACACCGACCGTATCGATCACAGTGTATCAAAGCATCATGCACACGAAAGTCTATGCACACTCAACCATTCATAAACATCCGAATTAAAGGCAACTTGGGCAAAGTGCATCCCCACTGTACTGCACTTGGGCACCGGACCTCACTCTGGAAAACACAGAGTATTATCGACTATGGTATCTACATACTACATCACAGAAGCCAATGACATCCGGAGTATCCAAAATTAACACGGCAGCCCTCCCTGACCCTCGTTCCTTTGTGGGAAGTGGGAAGGACTCACGAATCACGCATATGCGCTACGGACTCCGAGATGTCCTACATGCATGATTACATTACATTACATTACATGATGATTCTAAATGGTGAATTGTCAACGGCCTGGAGCCCCAAGATGTGGGCCCGCTTGGGGGCAATCATGAACAGTGCCCACATGTATGCATTGTGATATGCCACGCTTTGTTGGTTGTCTACACCCAGTGCACCACGTGCAGGAAAACTCTGGCTGCTGTTGATCGTCTTGTGGCTTGGCTCAAACAACATCCTTGCGTTTCGCCTTCATGATCATTTGATATGCTTCGTTGGATCTAAGCGTGCTCTTATGAATGACAACCGCTTGAGAACAACGTGGCTGGGCAGTTCAAGTGAGCAAGGTAGGCAAACTGCAAGCTCCAAAGGCAGCTTCTTCAACTTCGCTTTGAAGGCTCACAATAGTGTTGCTCTTTTTTGGAGACCAAGATCCGCATTTTTCGGTGGAAGATGAGCCAAGGCTTGTGTAGGGCCTTCACATACGGTTGTGAAATACTCCAAAGGATGTTCACCACATATTTCATAGTTGGGGTTTTGGGGGTCTTAATCCTTTGTTCTTGGAAAATTCCAACAAAAAGGTAAAAAAATTAGTGTTCGGGCATTGATTAGCATCAGTACGTTGTGTACACTTGTCACCAAAAAGTCTTTCTTTGTTAAAAGGTCAGGTGGGCGCAAACCTCCCCCTCCCCCTCAAAACCCCGCTCTCTTGTGGGGGAGTTGTGATGGTCTCATTATGTGGGACTCAAGTAAGGAGGGCCGCCTGGAGGAGATACTTGGTCTTTAGCGCCTATTGCGGCTACCCCCTGACATGTACACATGACAATGCCAAGCTAGATAACACTACTTTTGGGTCACCTTCCAAAGCTTTGAGTAGCTCCTCAACAAGGAAAGTCTTCTTGCCTGTGATACGCAACTTGTTTCACCTTGTTCAAAAGCTTGATGGTATTCGCGAACACTTGCTTGGTTATTTTACCTGATGACTTCGGGGGCGAATTGCAAGGTTCTCCATCTTTTCTTCCCCTTTAATGTGTGCCATGAGCCTCTCAAGTTGTAGCTCACAAAAGTGGCCATAGCTTAAAGCGCGCGATGGCCATGGCGCCTCTAATCCACGATTGATAAGCTTGGGAGGATGTGTTCCCAAGACCATAGGAGCACTTGAGGAATGACAATTCAAAGTCCACGAATGACCGGTGGGCAGTGGACAGTGCATCACCACTTATGGGCGGGACGATGCTAACGTGCGCTAGGCTCCAGTTGGCGAGACCTATTAGTCGGAGTGCTATGTGCGGCAAAAGCGCAGCTATTAGATAAGAATACCACGGAAAGGGGGCACTGCAAATTGAAAACTGACGTCACCAAGCCAAGCGAAGCAGGCAAGAAAGAATTGATTGATTGATTCTGAAAAATGTCAGCAAGCGACGAGGAAAATGAAGTTGCGTGGCCGAAAATGGATCGCATCATGCGATTTTTGACCATTGCAAAAAACAAAATCACCGCTATAACTTTGGCTTAATACAATTTCATCACATCAGCCTGCTAGTTCACAAAAAAATTTTTACTCCCAAAGCCCAGCCGATTTCACTGCAATCTTCATGAATTCAATCGCCCACAAAGAAGAATACCGAGCGCGCGACACCGATATCGGTAGAGCGCATGCGACCGAAAGTTGCAACTCATCTCAGTGACCGGGACGGCCAATGGTCCGCTTTTGGCTTTTTTGAGAGGTTTTTTTCCCCAGGGATTATCCGGACGCCGAGGACATTTTCAAGTAGTTTGGTGATAATACCATACATCTTTCAGGGTACATTATTTGGCATTTTACTGAAGCTGGACCAAGCAACCGGGTAAGCAAACGGCTGTGTTGGCACAAAGCGGTTTAGACATACCTGTCCGTGCCCCTGCCATCGTGCGGAACGTCAGAGGAAGGGACATGCTGTGTCCTAAGATATTTAGTAGCATCCATGACCCAACATGGATTGTGCCCAAAGTAAGTCACGGTGCAACCCTGCATTGGCATGCCACTCAACCCTCCTTGGACACTCAGATTATCACACACAATGACGAAGCGAATGTGATTTTGAAATATGGTGGCGGCGAGGGCTGCCAACAAAACGGGGGTTCCCCAAAAGGTTTGGCTCTCCACCAGTTCTTGGCGATGTTGCACAAAGTAATTAGCACTTAGCTGCTTCATCGTGCTGATTGTTGCAAAAAAAGGCCGGCATCGCTTTGAATTTTGGCTTAGGGGAGAGTTGGAACGCCGGATTCGGGGAGTAAAGTTGTGCCCTTACCGTCACTGCCACATCGGCAAGGATTGGAAGTCGCGCAACAACTGGATGGCAACCAAGCAGCACCCCCAGTTGTCTCCAAAGCCCCAAAGTCTCCGTTATCGGCGAGCGGCAATCTTCGGACAAAGGTTCAACAAAAGCGAGAAGGCTCCACGGAGGCTGTGAAGGTCCCGCAACGGTAAGTTTTCGCGTTTACAATTGCTTGTTTGACGTTGCGAGGTTCGCCTTTCGTTTGTGTTGGGTGACAAGTGTTAGCACAGGTTTCGCAAAGGAAGGGAGGCGCTGGTGTTTTCGAATGGAAGCAACCTAACGTAGGTGCTCGATGGCCGCGTTCCACCTTATGACAATAGGCACCGCCTAGATGACGAACTTTCGAGAAGTAGCCCCGTTCCGAAAGTGGGTCAGCCGAATGCGTTCGTCATGAAGCCCGTCCTCCCCACAACGCCACCTGGTGTGTTCGCTTCCGTGCCAAATAATGTCGATTATATAAAAAGTGTTCATGCATGGGTTTTCTTTGGGAAACCCGTGCACGTACACGGTTTTTTGGCCGAACGGAAGGGAATAGGTAGAGACGTGCCCGACTCGGGCTAGCAAGGCTAGAGACCACTTTGCACGTCGTGGTTGTTACCGCCGTTGCAGTATCGTTCTCCGCCAAGAAAAAGCCACAAACAATAATGGTGGGTGCTACTCAGCCATCTGGTGTTGTCGACCGGGATCGAACCCGTGCCGAGAGCTCAACACGGCTTTCCCGAAGTTGCCAACTCAACCATTGCACGTCCCGCATGTGCCCCCTTATCCTCTTCGCGGGGTTTTAGACTCGACGCGTGCGTTTAGTGTCGTCATGATGACCATGTGTGCAACCAATGCATGCCCATAGATTTGCCTCGAGATCTAAAGCCCAATTTTTTAACACAACAAGGCAACCGTGAAATGGTGTGGAGCAAGTCAATCTTGAAACGTGGATATAAAATCGCGAGAATAAGCATCTTCTTTGTCTTTCTTTTTGGATGTTTAATGAGAGTTTATGTCTTGCCCTTGCCCTTGCTCTCTTCATACGTCACCAATTCTAACATTTCTTACGACCATAGATGGGACCTTTGACTTGGAAGGGTCTTCAAACAGGGAGCGCCCTATGGCACGTAGCTTCAATGAATATATCCTCGAGGATTATATTGAAGATATGGACGATGGAGATAATGATGGCAGGTTACTTCAAGATTATTGTGCCTTGATCGAAAAGCTTGATGGGGGAGGAAATAACATGACCACGGGCATGTCATCGGACATGAGTACGAAGTTGGCGTCGTTTATTTTACCCTCTGAAGGAGCTCATGAAGTATGTTTGTGTATGGGGAATGCGTTGTTATTTGGATGAAGCTGAAGCGTATTTACTCGCAAACAAATGTTGCAGCACCCTTGTCACGTACAAAGCGGTTCCGACAGTGCAATTAATTATAACCGAGTGATTTTCCTTGTCAAGGCATAGTGTTTTGTGCGCCGTGATAGGTGAAATACATTGCAAGCACGGCTCATCCAATTTAGCTATGGTAAGGAAGAGGTGGGTTCTTCAACCAAAAGGGTAAGATCAAGGCAAGCGCCACTCCTCCGCCACTCCTCCTCCGCCTATTGTGCTTCCATTACGATAGTCATTTCGGTGCGTTTCACGGTTCGACAAACCATTATTTCCGGCACGGTGGTCGTTTTGATGTTGTGCGCCGATTGCACAGGTGTTGCCCTCCAACAATGGGGGAATTTTCACATCAGCGGAAGTTCCACAATTGGACGACTATTTGCCATCGTGTCCCCAAGTTTTCACGCAATATGAACGTTCTCTTCCTCTCCAAAACTTGGACATCGGCGTCGAGATTCATTTCTATCACGTTTGTATCAAGTTGAAGGGGGTTTGGATAAACAACACGTCTGTGGTATGTGCCGTTGGTGTCTCATGCTGCTCGACCGCAATCCGCAATGTATGTGTTGTTGCTATGCGATTCTTCGCTATCTTTCGTTTGTGTCTGTAGAGGACAGGGGTTGACTGTTTGTTGGCAATTCCTACTCTGGAAAACAGCGTGGTCCATGAGTGTTCTGTTGGAGTGGGCGATAGAAAGCTAAGCACCATGGTTGTCAACGGCGATGCTTTGCGAGAGCAGCATACGGTATGCACAACAGCTTTGGAGGCTACTTTTGTGGTGTGACCCACTGTTGGGCAGCAATGAGGCACCGCTCCGCATTAAGGCATCATGCGTCGTCGTTGCGCCTGCAACCATAGGTGTTGCGCTCTGCCTTGTTGGAGTGATCGAGGCAGTTCGGCCGCTGTCCCATTGACGTGGGGTGCGGACAGCAAAGCGAACAAGGGATCAAGGAAGGGATCAAGGAAGCAAGGAATTGAGGTGAAGGAAAACGTCGTGCACTACGTCTTCCGTGGCACAACCCCTTTGACGCCCCCCCCCCCCCCCCCTCGGCACGGCACGGCACAGCATGGCACGGCACAGGCCATTTACACCCCCCCCCCCAACGTATCCCCGGACCCTACCGAAAAAAGTCAGCCCGAATGCCCACCTTTGGGATCAATTGACGCTCATGTCCCGCGGCATGGTGCCACCAAGACTCGTCATACAAATTGGATGTTCCATAAGGCATGCTAATAAGGCAATGCATTGCGTAATATGGTGTGCAATGTATGGAAGGAGACCATTGATGAAAGTAACACACATGATGTGACATGAAATGCAAGGAGAAGATAATCAAAAATGTGCTGTGCAACACTTCACAAAAAAAAACAGACGTACAAAACGCATGTTGTGTTGTTGTGGTTGTTGTGTGACGTGCAAGCAACAGTACGACAACAATGCATGAAAGATTGGAATTGTTGGGAAATGTTAAAACATGTAGTATAGCACAAGTCAACCATGACATGGTGCAAAAGCATGAAGAAACCAATTGATTCAAACTAATTATTAAATTCTTTAATGAATAGTAAATCCTCAACACACACTTCTTGGAAAGATTCTTCATCAAGCACATTGAGTCCACCGTTCCAAATTAAATTTCATAACATGTAGTATAGCACAATTCAACCATGAGCATGAAACAACCCATTGATTCAACTAATCATTACACTACTTCATTCATAACCAGTAATTTAAATCACCGAATTGCAGATGAGGCAAGCATAAGCAACACACCAAGTGAGTCATTATTCGCTTCCATGGGTGGCCTTTATTTGGTACGTACATTTACGCACGGCACGGCACAGACCGTTTACACCCCCCCCCCCCCCCAGACGTAGTGCACGTCATTTTCGGGGGTGAAAGGTTGGTTTGCAGCGCTGTTCCCCTCCCCCACTTTTTTTTCCTGCTTCTTCTCGGTCGAATTAGGTGGCAGCCCACTTTTGCGGCAGCACGGCTCAAAGCAATGCAAGACCGGGTTGTAGTGGGAAGAGGGAATACGTCACGCCCGTGAAGATTTGTCTCGTACTGCACCCCACTTCTCTGGTGGTCATCCCTAAGTTTTGAGCCCGAAACTGAGTACAGGGCGCTCGCATGTTGGAGTGAGCAACGTGCTGTGCAACGTCGTAGTGTTGGCAACTCAGGGTTCGGGTTTCACGACGTTTCCATGGGTCGGGGCCTGTGGTCGAGCACTTATCCCACATTCTTTTCAACGCTGGTGCTGCTGTTTCCAGGTCCCAAAGTTCCCACAAGGCTCTTTGCTGGATGCAACAGGGTGGGCCCCTTCTGTTTTCCGCTTTGCTGTTCCCAATGTGATGCCTGGCGATTTGATTGAGGTGGACATGATGTTCACCAAGAAACTCCACTTGCAGAAGGATTGCTACCAGTTGCACATTCCGCTCACGTTTCCAGCGTCCATTGTTGATCAGTATCAAGGATTACAGGTACAGCAGTTGACACATTTAGTTTGTTGTTTTATTTTGGCACCTCAAGGTCGGTGGAGCAATGCTGGTGTATTGCTGCCGGTTGATCTCGTGTTTTTCGCTTGCAGGTGATGAGACCATCAATGCCAGACTCCATGGCGGCGCGATGAACGAAATGTGTTACAACAAAGCATGCGTTTGGGGTTGGGGGGGGGGGGCTGAAATGTCACTGGTGTCTGACCTGCAGACCGCATCGCTGGACAAATCCCCTGGTGTCCAACGAACACTTTATCCAGCGAATATTTGGTGTTCGGACCAATTTTTTTTGGTATTAATTGGGTGCCAAGTTTCAGGGTACAGGATTCATTGCGGGAATGACGGGCTGCTGTGATGTGACTTGCATTATGCTTGTAAAATTTGTCCAGCTGGAAGTGAGCTACTAGTGTCCATCAATTATGGGACCTCTATTGCCCACTATTTGCTTAGGGAGTTGTTGTGTGAATTTCATAAGGTCCCCGCGTGCAATGCGTTGTCCAACGAACAGTTGGTGTTCGTAATTTTTGGGGACCAGATTTTCTTTCTTTAGGTTGGGTCCTGCTGGAGTGGGGGGGTTGGCTCGGGGGGGTCTGCGGCCTGTGGGTGGGTGGGTTAGTTTTTTTGTTTTTGTTTGGCCCAAGGTGCCTACTGCCCCCCTGAAGGGGGGGGGGGGGTTCAGGCTTGTCCATTCATAGCACCAACAGGCATAAGAAGGGATGTTGTGAATAGCATGCCTGTCCTGCATGTTGTGTCAATTTTCGCCTCATGGTTTGCCACAGGGCTTTGTACCTGTGGTGCCTTGGTTGGTGCAGGCAATGCCGTGCGCGAGCATCTGAAGTGGTGACCATCGAAAGAGGTTGGCTGCAAAACAGAGCACGCCACTTTTGGCATCTGTGATGAATTTGGGATGAGGGATGAGAGATCAGCCCCCCCCCCCCCTTTGGAGTAGGGGGGGGTCTGTCTGGGTGGGTCAGCCTGGGTGGGTGGGTGGGTCCCTAGGCAGCCCCAAACTAAAGCCCTCCCCCCCCCCCATGGCCAAGCAAAGGTCTGTTGGGGACTTTTGTGTTCCAGTTGGGAGTACGGCATTGGAATGCACAAAACCAACGAAACAACATTTGTTCCGGAGTCGCAGAAAATCCACTTGCTGCCAAGTCATTCTCCGAAAGTTTGTGGGAAGGGTCATTTGTTTTCCGGGGAAATCATTTTTGGGGGGGTCGTCACTAGGAAAAGGCCTGGCTCTCGAATCAGTGTTGATCTGTGCGGAAGCCGCGCGATTGTTAAGGGCAGTGGTTTGCTGGAGAACGGAGGTGCTGGATTGCCGGTAGCCCTCGTGTGTGACAGGGAAGTTTGCTGTTGAGGTGATGTTGGGACAGCCCAGATTCATTCTTGGGGGCCCTTCGGCGGCCCTGAGCCGCCGCGCATTGCTCATTCGCGGATTTTCACAGGATCGTATTTCAATGGATGTAAAGATCGTGACCCATTTTCCAAAGACGTTGTGGGACTGTTCACATTCGCTGGTGGCCGGAGACAGCGCTGATGGTGTCGTGACTTTGAAGGTATGCAGCTGTGCATTGAGTAAAATGGAATGATCTGTTGGACTTTGCCTTTCTGGCAAGAGCCGATGACGCTTTTCAGCTGCCGATTACTGTTGCATGAGAATGAAGCTACAACAGGCGCCTGTTGGGGCACTTGCCATAAAGGATTGCCGGTTGCGCCTGATGTCTCAGCCCGCCCGACGGGGGTTCGGGGAGTGCAGTGCATTCTGGTTGCCGAAGTTTTGAAAGTGCCATGCGTCCATCACCGTAGCATCGCTCTTGCCGTGCAGAGCGACAGCGAAGTGGCCTGGCCCAACAAAGATTTCATCCTGCGCTATTGCATGGAGTCCACCACCATCACCACCCTCGTGCATGTCACCCAGAAACCAGGGGTGTCGAACACGGCAAAGTATCTCCCCACACCCTCAGACGTGCTGCGTTTTGCCGCGCTGGAAGTGCATTCGCTCGTGGTTGCATGGTCTCTGGGGCATAAAGAGGTGTTTGCGTGGGCTTTGGGTGCATTGGTGCGGTTCGCGAAATTCAGGTTGTGGTAAGGGAAGGAAGAGTGGTCTGGTGTCAGCGTGCAGGGGTGGCGATTGGGGGGGCGGGGGGGCATATATGGCACGAAGTTGCCATTTACGGGGTACGGGCGGTTACGGGGGGGGGGTGTTTACCCGTGCACACGAGAAGGCGGTAAATAGTCTGTAGTTTATGGATTGCTCTTCGATTCTGGAATTGCCCGTACGTTGGTGCTGCTTCAAGACTGAGTGCAAAGTCAGCAGTTATCGTTCAATTGGAGGTTCCATTGCAAAAGGTGCTTTGACCAAAGCTGCACATTGTGCATTGGCGGCATCCAAAGATGATACCATTTCTGATGATGACTCACCACCTGCGCCGCAAAGTGGCCCGGAAGAGTTTTTTCTTTCAAAAACAACTTCCCCCATGATACATACCTCAAAATGAGCAGCGCATCGTGGGGATCATTTTGAGTCATATATGAACACAGGACTCAGCACGGGACCTGAAAACTGCTGCGCAATGCTGCCAGAGAAGCCGTGTTGCAGCCCATTTCCCAGGCTGCAGTTGGTACTCTCCGGGGGGCTGTAGGAGGATACCAAGTTCCAAGTTCCAAGAGGCAGCATTCATCGCACCCTTGCAGAAGCCAAATGCTGGACCATTCCATTTGGAGGCTGACAGAAACAAACACTGGGCCCAAAAAGATATTCCCGCTGACGAGGTGGTCAACAGGCTCACAGGCCTCCCACATCCTGGGGAGGGATACATTGGAAGGGGGGGAGCCCCCCCCCCCCCCCTTTTCCAGGGCGCCCAGTCTATGCCCAGCCACTGTCCGCCTGACGGCAAGTGCCAGCTTCAATGGCATTTGTAACCGACAGTAACCGCCCCCAACCGCTTTGGCAACCTCCTCCAACCGCCTGCCTAACCGCTGCTGGGGCCACCTCTGAGGCCACTTCCCTTCTAATGCATCCCTGGTCCTGGGTGTGTGTGCATTCCACCAAAGGTCGTACCACGTTGTCCGCATCGGGCTGTCCCATGCCATCCTGGCACACGTGGAGCGGGTGTGGAAGTGAAGGCACGTCTGTGTGTAATCCGCATCCATATATGCCCGTTTGCGTAAGTTCTGTTGTTTGCCACAACATCCTCAGAAGTGAGTTTGGAGGGAGAAGCACAGTGACATGAGACGTGCATCATTTGATGCGACCGCACCGCTTGTTTTTCTACAGTCAACCACTGAATTGTTTGTCTGTGTACGTGCACCCATGTGTGAGCGAAGAATATGGGTCGTTTCCTCGATCGATGGTGTTCCTGCTCAACAAGTCGCATACGTTGAAAGGCCAACGGCTCCGGGTGCGTGACACTGTGACTCATGTGGCGCTGCAGGCCAATTGGGTAGGGAATTGCGCAGCCATTTGTAGCTTTTGGAGGAAGGGACAACGCACTGCTCAGGCGGTGGCAATCCACTGCACTGGTGCTACGGCTCCGGTCTGCAATTGGAGCCGCGCACTGTGTGCTGAGTCCAGGTTGCACACCTGCACCAAGAGCATCAAGGAATTTGCGTTTATGGTGAGGGGGGCCTTCCATGCCGGGCAAGCTTAATTGGCAGGGGGGGGGGGGTTGCCATGGCATGGGAGGGTGCAATGTGTCATTTGCAAAAGTTGTGATTTTGAGCATTCTTCACAAAGGATTTTGTGGAACAAGGGATTGGGTTCTGGGCAGTTGTGCACCGTTTGTGGGGTGGATTCAGGGCACAAGGAAAATTCTTGGTATGACCAAGGGGGTTTGGGGTCCGCTTGCTTGGTACACGGGTTCATGTTAGGCATGGGAGCTTCACATTGCCGTAGGACCTTCCACTAGATTGTGTGTTGCCATGCAGTCCATCCATTGCCCTGCACACAGCTCATGCAAAGTATCTACCCTGAGCAGACCCGTACTTGAGCACCTATGGGGACCACTGTAGTGGCTACTGAGCCCATGTAGCCCGGGCGATGGGCCCCCCGGAAAGCTCCGAAGTTGCCGATGTTTACGTTGTTTAGTGGCACTTGAAAATTTCCGAAAATCACCTCAAATTTGACCTTTTCGGGGACGCTTCTATCGCCCCTGGGATGGGTTTGGGTGACCATTTGATGACAATACTCAAGCACCCATGCTTTCTTGTAGTCGGCTCCACACCATTACAGTCGCATGCAAAGAATGTAGTTGGCCCGAGGTGACCGGACTCAGGTGGTATAAGGATTCCCTCTAGAAAAGGCGACCGCGCACGTACGGACGTACCAACCGGCATACACAGTCAGCCTTTACGACACCCCTACCCTCACCCTCAGAATAGCACCCCTACCACAGTAGTCTGCCACCCCTCAGATGAGCCCTCTCTTCCCCTAAGGGCGCTGGCCCACTTCAACTTTTGGGGGGGGGGGTATGCACTTGAGGGCTCGGCATAGTTACCAATGATGCATTTTGAGGTTGGGGGCGGGACCCTTCCCATGGCATGCTCCTTATTGAGGGAGGGGGGGTCGGGGGCTTATGGAAGGGGCCATTTTGCCGTGGCATGGGAGGGCCTGCCCCCCTGGAAATGCGAATCGATGCCGGCCTGAGGGAGGTCCAACCCAACATGACATATCGCCCAGCGACTCAGCAGATGCGCTTTCCTGGCGGCTAATGGGTGTGCACCAGCTGAACAGGCTGTTTTGTTGCCCCTGAGGGATGCAGGGGCTGAAGGGGATGATCAACAACGCTGTCACAGGTCGTTGGAACAGCGGTAGGAGGCGACTTCTGATGGGTACCAACCAGTGGGAGGCTGTTGGGGGCGGGCAAAGGCGGCTGGTGTGGCTGGCTCTCTCTCTCTCTCTCTCTCTCTCTCTCTCTCTCTCTCTCTCTCTCCAAAGGGGGGGTCCCCCTCCCCCCCTCCCCCCCTCCCCCCCTCAACGCCAACGACGACAAACATGTGAGTGTTTTCAGTTGCACAGCAGCAATGGCAGTCTAAAAGGGCGGCGGACGGCGATTGATGGTAAAGTGATGCTGTTGCTTCGCCCTATTTCAGGATGTCAAGGAAGGACTGGAAGCATCTCTGCATACTTTGAACGAAGGAGACATGTATGCGGTCAAGGTGTTTGGCCGCGGTAGCGCATACAACGAACCAGGGGCTGCGCAGTTGAACGACGCCACCGCAGAGAATATCCAGCAATCCATGTCATGGTTTGTAAATCTGTTCGCCGACGAAATGACGAGCAACGAGCCATTACCAGAGTATTTGCCGGACGACAGTGTCGATGGTATGCTGCGAAGTGAGATTAGCGCGGTGGCTTAGCGACGCCGATGGCCTCTACTATCAGACGTTTCAATGTTGACGGTTTTCCGTGCTTGAGCAGGCGCGTTGCTTTGTTGTTTTGAGAATATTTTGTGTTTGGATGAAATTCGGTAGATTTGCTTCTGTGCGTGCGTGCGTGCGTGCGCGCCGTGCGTGCGTGCGTGTGTGTGTGTGTTGATCTCACCTCACGCAGTGTGTGTGTGTGTGTGTGTGTGTGTGTGTGTGTGTGTGTGTGTGTGTGTGTGTGTGTGTGTGTGTGTGTGTGTGTGTGTGTGTGTGTGTGTGTGTGTGTGTGTGTGTGTGTGTGTGTGTGTGTGTGTGTGTGTGTGTGTGTGTGTGTGTGTGTGTGTGTGTGTGTGTGTGTGTGTGTGTGTGTGTGTGTGTGCGTGCGTGCGTGCGTGCGTGCGTGCGTGCGTGCGTGCGTGCGTGCGTGCGTGCGTGCGTGCGTGCGTGCGTGCGTGCGTGCGTGCGTGCGTGTGCGTGTGCGTGTGCGTGTGCGTGTGCGTGTGCGTGTGCGTGTGCGTGTGCGGGTGCGGGTGCGGGTGCGGGTGCGGGTGCGGGTGCGGGTGCGGGTGCGGGTGCGGGTGTGTGTGTGTGTTGTGTGTTGTGTGTTGTGTGTTGTGTGTTGTGTGTTGTGTGTTGTGTGTTGTGTGTTGTGTGTGTGGGTGTGGGTGTGGGTGTGGGTGTGGGTGTGGGTGTGGGTGTGTGTGTGTGTGTGTGTGTGTGTGTTGATCTCACCTCACGCAGTGTGTGTGTGTGTGTGTGTGTGTGTGTGTGTGTGTGTGTGTGTGTGTGTGTGCGTGCCGTCGATTGGCCCGCAACCCCATCTAACTGTCACACAACCCTCCGCCCTGACCGGCGGATGGGGAGGCCCAGCTGCAGCCCCCGGCCCTGTCCGTATCGTCTGCAGTTACCACTGACCTTGCGGGGGCCATCACGGAGACGTTCGAGCTCCTGGAGCGCGACGATGGCACGCTCAAGTGCTGTGTTCTGATCACGGATTGCGAGATCGGAGAGGCTGCGGAGCGGAATATCGTGAAGACCGTCAAGGAGGAGAACAACGGCGTCCGGTTCCATACGTTTGCCGTTGGGCTCGACACGGACCCTCCCTTCCTGAAGGTACGGCGTGGCGCTCAACCCCCCCTTCCCCTTCCACTGCCCAGGCACCACGGCCGGGGGGATGCGCAGGGCTGTGGGGCCTTGTCCTGTGCCAAATGAACGACGAAGGACCGCCCCTTACGCGTCTCCGTGGCAGTGTGCGGGTTTGTGGGCACATGCGGACATGGACAAGGTTTGGTGTTGGTGCGTTGGGCTTTGGGCGGCCGCCCTTGGGGGCCGGCCAGAAGCGCGCGCGCGCTTGGCCCGCGGTGCATTGCAACTCCCAGGGGAAGGGGGGGCCTTGGAGCCGGTGTGAATTAGGGGAGGGGAACTACTGGGCGCCGCTAATGCGCAGACGGCACCTCCCGCCGCATTCAGCACAGCCCCGGCACACCAACGACTGAGCTCCGCGAACGCGGAAACGACACCGGCAGGAGCACCGGCCGCAGCGGCCGACAGAACGCAGCGACCCGACGCAACATGCGAAGGGAAGAGCGGGTGACTGTCCAGGGCCCCGTAAAGGAGCATCAACCCGACGGAATGTCACACGGGGGGTCTGGAAAACAGGCTCGAGGGGCCGGACCTTAGTTGTCCCCAGTGCCAAAGAAAATGGGTGGTGAACCGGATTTGCCAAGTTTATGTGTCAAATCACGCGTTTCAGCGATTTCAGACGTCCTCCGGGGCTTGTGGTGGGCCCGGCCCTTGGGGCCTAATTCGAGGGGGGGGGGGTCTGGGTGAGAGGCTCGAAGGGGCCCCCCTCCCCCGCAGCTGCGGTGGGCCGCGGGCCCTTGTGAACGAGCCCCCCTCCGGTGTGGCCGCCTGCGCGTGGCGTGTTGCGCCTGCAGATGTTGTCGGACATTTCGCAAGGGTACCACGAGTGCTGCCCCAATCTGACGGCCGTGCCGCACCGCATGGCGCGCTTCCTCGCGTCCTTGGATTCGCCCCTCGTGACGGATTTGAATTTCTGTATGTTGCTTCCCGGTCGTCCCACGTTGTGTTGCAGAGATCGACAAAGCGTTATCCCCCCCCCCCCCCGGGATGCATTAGAAGGGAGGGGGCCTCAGAGGGGGGCCCAGAGGCGGTTAGGTAGGCGGTTGGAGGAGGTTGCCAAAGCGATTGGGGGCGGTTACTGTCGGTTACAAATGCCATTGCAGCTGGCACTTGGCGTTAGGGAGACGTAGCTGGGCGCAGGCTGGGCGCTCTGGAAGGGTGGGGGGTTACCTCCCCCCCCTTCCAATGCATCCCTCCCCCCCCCCCCCCTCCCCAACCGCGGCGCGGGCGGCCCTGCCCGCGGACCCCAGTGCGAACCAGGACCCGGAAGTACCAACCTGCACATTTCCTCGGCTTTCATGGCGACCTCCCACGACGTGTACATCTATCTGCCCCATGCGGGCATGACGAAGCCGGAGACACGCCATGATGCATGCCCCAAGACACCCACCCCATTTATGGGAACGGGTTGTGTTTTTATGGGAACGGGTTGTGTTTTTATGGGAACGGGTTGTGTTTTTGAGGCCGCTCGGCGATGCTGAGGGACGGCGGTGTTGCTGGCAGTCGCGTGATGGGGAGCTGAAGTATTGTTGTGGTTGTCTAGAGCTTTTCGATTGGATCACGTCGGTGAGGGTTGCGTGCAACCGCGCTGGTTTTCTGTGCGTTGCGTGCCAATTGCAGTCATGGAAGGTGTCGAAGGAGTTGAAATCTATCCGGATCCGCCGCCTGACTTGTACCGAGACCAGCCGGTGCACATCAGCGGCGTGTTTTACGGGGAGCCTCCGGAGACGATATTGGTGACTGGATTGTATGATTGTGCGCATCTGCCGGTGCAGGCTTTGTCGTGTAAGTGGCTCCCGGATGTTTGGCTGTGCGACGGTTGGCTGGGGGTTGGGGTGGTTGCTTTTCTCCCGCTCGCTCACCCACTCACTTACTGTCTATGTCTCTCCCCGTCTCCCTCGTGCTCATCCCTGCCATTTTGCTTCTGGCACTCACAAAACCTCACGGGGGGTGCGTGTTCTTCACATTCCACGGCTGCATCTACAGCTCCAGCCGTAACTGTTGCCACCATTTGTACCACAGCTGTGGTCACAGCTCTCCAGCCGTAACTGTTGCCACCATTTGTACCACAGCTGTGGTCACAGCTCTCCAGCCGTAACTGTTGCCACCATTTGTACCACAGCTGTGGTCACAGCTCTCCAGCCGTAACTGTTGCCACCATTTGTGCCACAGCTGTGGTCACAGCTCTCCAGCCGTAACTGTTGCCACCATTTGTACCACAGCTGTGGTCACAGCTCTCCAGCCGTAACTGTTGCCACCATTTGTGCCACAGCTGTGGTCACAGCTCTCCAGCCGTAACTGTTGCCACCATTTGTACCACAGCTGTGGTCACAGATCTCCAGCCGTAACTGTTGCCACCATTTGTACCACAGCTGTGGTCACAGCTCTCCAGCCGTAACTGTTGCCACCATTTGTACCACAGCTGTGGTCACAGCTCTCCAGCCGTAACTGTTGCCACCATTTGTACCACAGCTGTGGTCACAGCTCTCCAGCCGTAACTGTTGCCACCATTTGTACCACAGCTGTGGTCACAGCTCTCCAGCCGTAACTGTTGCCACCATTTGTACCACAGCTGTGGTCACAGCTCTCCAGCCGTAACTGTTGCCACCATTTGTACCACAGCTGTGGTCACAGCTCTCCAGCCGTAACTGTTGCCACCATTTGTGCCACAGCTGTGGTCACAGATCTCCAGCCGTAACTGTTGCCACCATTTGTACCACAGCTGTGGTCACAGCTCTCCAGCCGTAACTGTTGCCACCATTTGTACCACAGCTGTGGTCACAGCTCTCCAGCCGTAACTGTTGCCACCATTTGTACCACAGCTGTGGTCACAGATCTCCAGCCGTAACTGTTGCCACCATTTGTACCACAGCTGTGGTCACAGCTCTCCAGCCGTAACTGTTGCCACCATTTGTACCACAGCTGTGGTCACAGCTCTCCAGCCGTAACTGTTGCCACCATTTGTACCACAGCTGTGGTCACAGCTCTCCAGCCGTAACTGTTGCCACCATTTGTACCACAGCTGTGGTCACAGCTCTCCAGCCGTAACTGTTGCCACCATTTGTACCACAGCTGTGGTCACAGCTCTCCAGCCGTAACTGTTGCCACCATTTGTGCCACAGCTGTGGTCACAGATCTCCAGCCGTAACTGTTGCCACCATTTGTACCACAGCTGTGGTCACAGCTCTCCAGCCGTAACTGTTGCCACCATTTGTACCACAGCTGTGGTCACAGCTCTCCAGCCGTAACTGTTGCCACCATTTGTACCACAGCTGTGGTCACAGCTCTCCAGCCGTAACTGTTGCCACCATTTGTGCCACAGCTGTGGTCACAGCTCTCCAGCCGTAACTGTTGCCACCATTTGTGCCACAGCTGTGGTCACAGCTCTCCAGCCGTAACTGTTGCCACCATTTGTACCACAGCTGTGGTCACAGATCTCCAGCCGTAACTGTTGCCACCATTTGTACCACAGCTGTGGTCACAGCTCTCCAGCCGTAACTGTTGCCACCATTTGTACCACAGCTGTGGTCACAGCTCTCCAGCCGTAACTGTTGCCACCATTTGTACCACAGCTGTGGTCACAGCTCTCCAGCCGTAACTGTTGCCACCATTTGTACCACAGCTGTGGTCACAGCTCTCCAGCCGTAACTGTTGCCACCATTTGTACCACAGCTGTGGTCACAGCTCTCCAGCCGTAACTGTTGCCACCATTTGTACCACAGCTGTGGTCACAGCTCTCCAGCCGTAACTGTTGCCACCATTTGTGCCACAGCTGTGGTCACAGATCTCCAGCCGTAACTGTTGCCACCATTTGTACCACAGCTGTGGTCACAGCTCTCCAGCCGTAACTGTTGCCACCATTTGTACCACAGCTGTGGTCACAGCTCTCCAGCCGTAACTGTTGCCACCATTTGTACCACAGCTGTGGTCACAGATCTCCAGCCGTAACTGTTGCCACCATTTGTACCACAGCTGTGGTCACAGCTCTCCAGCCGTAACTGTTGCCACCATTTGTACCACAGCTGTGGTCACAGCTCTCCAGCCGTAACTGTTGCCACCATTTGTACCACAGCTGTGGTCACAGCTCTCCAGCCGTAACTGTTGCCACCATTTGTACCACAGCTGTGGTCACAGCTCTCCAGCCGTAACTGTTGCCACCATTTGTACCACAGCTGTGGTCACAGCTCTCCAGCCGTAACTGTTGCCACCATTTGTGCCACAGCTGTGGTCACAGATCTCCAGCCGTAACTGTTGCCACCATTTGTACCACAGCTGTGGTCACAGCTCTCCAGCCGTAACTGTTGCCACCATTTGTACCACAGCTGTGGTCACAGCTCTCCAGCCGTAACTGTTGCCACCATTTGTACCACAGCTGTGGTCACAGCTCTCCAGCCGTAACTGTTGCCACCATTTGTACCACAGCTGTGGTCACAGCTCTCCAGCCGTAACTGTTGCCACCATTTGTACCACAGCTGTGGTCACAGCTCTCCAGCCGTAACTGTTGCCACCATTTGTACCACAGCTGTGGTCACAGCTCTCCAGCCGTAACTGTTGCCACCATTTGTGCCACAGCTGTGGTCACAGATCTCCAGCCGTAACTGTTGCCACCATTTGTACCACAGCTGTGGTCACAGCTCTCCAGCCGTAACTGTTGCCACCATTTGTACCACAGCTGTGGTCACAGCTCTCCAGCCGTAACTGTTGCCACCATTTGTACCACAGCTGTGGTCACAGCTCTCCAGCCGTAACTGTTGCCACCATTTGTACCACAGCTGTGGTCACAGCTCTCCAGCCGTAACTGTTGCCACCATTTGTACCACAGCTGTGGTCACAGCTCTCCAGCCGTAACTGTTGCCACCATTTGTACCACAGCTGTGGTCACAGCTCTCCAGCCGTAACTGTTGCCACCATTTGTACCACAGCTGTGGTCACAGCTCTCCAGCCGTAACTGTTGCCACCATTTGTGCCACAGCTGTGGTCACAGATCTCCAGCCGTAACTGTTGCCACCATTTGTACCACAGCTGTGGTCACAGCTCTCCAGCCGTAACTGTTGCCACCATTTGTACCACAGCTGTGGTCACAGCTCTCCAGCCGTAACTGTTGCCACCATTTGTACCACAGCTGTGGTCACAGCTCTCCAGCCGTAACTGTTGCCACCATTTGTACCACAGCTGTGGTCACAGCTCTCCAGCCGTAACTGTTGCCACCATTTGTGCCACAGCTGTGGTCACAGATCTCCAGCCGTAACTGTTGCCACCATTTGTACCACAGCTGTGGTCACAGCTCTCCAGCCGTAACTGTTGCCACCATTTGTACCACAGCTGTGGTCACAGCTCTCCAGCCGTAACTGTTGCCACCATTTGTACCACAGCTGTGGTCACAGCTCTCCAGCCGTAACTGTTGCCACCATTTGTACCACAGCTGTGGTCACAGATCTCCAGCCGTAACTGTTGCCACCATTTGTACCACAGCTGTGGTCACAGCTCTCCAGCCGTAACTGTTGCCACCATTTGTACCACAGCTGTGGTCACAGATCTCCAGCCGTAACTGTTGCCACCATTTGTACCACAGCTGTGGTCACAGCTCTCCAGCCGTAACTGTTGCCACCATTTGTACCACAGCTGTGGTCACAGCTCTCCAGCCGTAACTGTTGCCACCATTTGTACCACAGCTGTGGTCACAGCTCTCCAGCCGTAACTGTTGCCACCATTTGTACCACAGCTGTGGTCACAGCTCTCCAGCCGTAACTGTTGCCACCATTTGTACCACAGCTGTGGTCACAGCTCTCCAGCCGTAACTGTTGCCACCATTTGTGCCACAGCTGTGGTCACAGATCTCCAGCCGTAACTGTTGCCACCATTTGTACCACAGCTGTGGTCACAGCTCTCCAGCCGTAACTGTTGCCACCATTTGTACCACAGCTGTGGTCACAGCTCTCCAGCCGTAACTGTTGCCACCATTTGTACCACAGCTGTGGTCACAGCTCTCCAGCCGTAACTGTTGCCACCATTTGTGCCACAGCTGTGGTCACAGCTCTCCAGCCGTAACTGTTGCCACCATTTGTACCACAGCTGTGGTCACAGCTCTCCAGCCGTAACTGTTGCCACCATTTGTGCCACAGCTGTGGTCACAGCTCTCCAGCCGTAACTGTTGCCACCATTTGTACCACAGCTGTGGTCACAGATCTCCAGCCGTAACTGTTGCCACCATTTGTACCACAGCTGTGGTCACAGCTCTCCAGCCGTAACTGTTGCCACCATTTGTACCACAGCTGTGGTCACAGCTCTCCAGCCGTAACTGTTGCCACCATTTGTACCACAGCTGTGGTCACAGCTCTCCAGCCGTAACTGTTGCCACCATTTGTACCACAGCTGTGGTCACAGATCTCCAGCCGTAACTGTTGCCACCATTTGTACCACAGCTGTGGTCACAGCTCTCCAGCCGTAACTGTTGCCACCATTTGTACCACAGCTGTGGTCACAGCTCTCCAGCCGTAACTGTTGCCACCATTTGTGCCACAGCTGTGGTCACAGCTCTCCAGCCGTAACTGTTGCCACCATTTGTACCACAGCTGTGGTCACAGCTCTCCAGCCGTAACTGTTGCCACCATTTGTACCACAGCTGTGGTCACAGCTCTCCAGCCGTAACTGTTGCCACCATTTGTACCACAGCTGTGGTCACAGCTCTCCAGCCGTAACTGTTGCCACCATTTGTACCACAGCTGTGGTCACAGCTCTCCAGCCGTAACTGTTGCCACCATTTGTGCCACAGCTGTGGTCACAGCTCTCCAGCCGTAACTGTTGCCACCATTTGTACCACAGCTGTGGTCACAGCTCTCCAGCCGTAACTGTTGCCACCATTTGTACCACAGCTGTGGTCACAGATCTCCAGCCGTAACTGTTGCCACCATTTGTACCACAGCTGTGGTCACAGCTCTCCAGCCGTAACTGTTGCCACCATTTGTACCACAGCTGTGGTCACAGCTCTCCAGCCGTAACTGTTGCCACCATTTGTACCACAGCTGTGGTCACAGATCTCCAGCCGTAACTGTTGCCACCGTTTGTGCCACAGCTGTGGTCACAGATCTCCAGCCGTAACTGTTGCCACCATTTGTACCACAGCTGTGGTCACAGATCTCCAGCCGTAACTGTTGCCACCATTTGTACCACAGCTGTGGTCACAGCTCTCCAGCCGTAACTGTTGCCACCATTTGTGCCACAGCTGTGGTCACAGCTCTCCAGCCGTAACTGTTGCCACCATTTGTACCACAGCTGTGGTCACAGATCTCCAGCCGTAACTGTTGCCACCATTTGTACCACAGCTGTGGTCACAGCTCTCCAGCCGTAACTGTTGCCACCATTTGTACCACAGCTGTGGTCACAGATCTCCAGCCGTAACTGTTGCCACCATTTGTACCACAGCTGTGGTCACAGATCTCCAGCCGTAACTGTTGCCGCCGTTTGTGCCACAGCTGTGGTCACAGCTCTCCAGCCGTAACTGTTGCCACCATTTGTACCACAGCTGTGGTCACAGATCTTCAGCCGTAACTGTTGCCACCATTTGTACCACAGCTGTGGTCACAGATCTCCAGCCGTAACTGTTGCCACCATTTGTACCACAGCTGTGGTCACAGCTCTCCAGCCGTAACTGTTGCCACCATTTGTACCACAGCTGTGGTCACAGCTCTCCAGCCGTAACTGTTGCCACCATTTGTGCCACAGCTGTGGTCACAGATCTCCAGCCGTAACTGTTGCCACCATTTGTACCACAGCTGTGGTCACAGATCTCCAGCCGTAACTGTTGCCACCATTTGTACCACAGCTGTGGTCACAGATCTCCAGCCGTAACTGTTGCCACCATTTGTACCACAGCTGTGGTCACAGCTCTCCAGCCGTAACTGTTGCCACCATTTGTACCACAGCTGTGGTCACAGCTCTCCAGCCGTAACTGTTGCCACCATTTGTACCACAGCTGTGGTCACAGATCTCCAGCCGTAACTGTTGCCACCGTTTGTGCCACAGCTGTGGTCACAGCTCTCCAGCCGTAACTGTTGCCACCATTTGTACCACAGCTGTGGTCACAGATCTCCAGCCGTAACTGTTGCCACCATTTGTACCACAGCTGTGGTCACAGATCTCCAGCCGTAACTGTTGCCACCATTTGTACCACAGCTGTGGTCACAGCTCTCCAGCCGTAACTGTTGCCACCATTTGTGCCACAGCTGTGGTCACAGCTCTCCAGCCGTAACTGTTGCCACCATTTGTGCCACAGCTGTGGTCACAGATCTCCAGCCGTAACTGTTGCCACCATTTGTACCACAGCTGTGGTCACAGCTCTCCAGCCGTAACTGTTGCCACCATTTGTGCCACAGCTGTGGTCACAGCTCTCCAGCCGTAACTGTTGCCACCATTTGTACCACAGCTGTGGTCACAGATCTCCAGCCGTAACTGTTGCCACCATTTGTGCCACAGCTGTGGTCACAGATCTCCAGCCGTAACTGTTGCCACCATTTGTGCCACAGCTGTGGTCACAGATCTCCAGCCGTAACTGTTGCCACCATTTGTACCACAGCTGTGGTCACAGATCTCCAGCCGTAACTGTTGCCACCGTTTGTGCCACAGCTGTGGTCACAGCTCTCCAGCCGTAACTGTTGCCACCATTTGTACCACAGCTGTGGTCACAGATCTCCAGCCGTAACTGTTGCCACCATTTGTACCACAGCTGTGGTCACAGATCTCCAGCCGTAACTGTTGCCACCATTTGTACCACAGCTGTGGTCACAGCTCTCCAGCCGTAACTGTTGCCACCATTTGTACCACAGCTGTGGTCACAGCTCTCCAGCCGTAACTGTTGCCACCATTTGTGCCACAGCTGTGGTCACAGATCTCCAGCCGTAACTGTTGCCACCATTTGTACCACAGCTGTGGTCACAGATCTCCAGCCGTAACTGTTGCCACCATTTGTACCACAGCTGTGGTCACAGCTCTCCAGCCGTAACTGTTGCCACCATTTGTACCACAGCTGTGGTCACAGCTCTCCAGCCGTAACTGTTGCCACCATTTGTGCCACAGCTGTGGTCACAGCTCTCCAGCCGTAACTGTTGCCACCATTTGTACCACAGCTGTGGTCACAGATCTCCAGCCGTAACTGTTGCCACCATTTGTACCACAGCTGTGGTCACAGATCTCCAGCCGTAACTGTTGCCACCATTTGTACCACAGCTGTGGTCACAGCTCTCCAGCCGTAACTGTTGCCACCATTTGTGCCACAGCTGTGGTCACAGCTCTCCAGCCGTAACTGTTGCCACCATTTGTACCACAGCTGTGGTCACAGATCTCCAGCCGTAACTGTTGCCACCATTTGTACCACAGCTGTGGTCACAGCTCTCCAGCCGTAACTGTTGCCACCATTTGTGCCACAGCTGTGGTCACAGCTCTCCAGCCGTAACTGTTGCCACCATTTGTACCACAGCTGTGGTCACAGCTCTCCAGCCGTAACTGTTGCCACCATTTGTGCCACAGCTGTGGTCACAGCTCTCCAGCCGTAACTGTTGCCACCATTTGTACCACAGCTGTGGTCACAGATCTCCAGCCGTAACTGTTGCCACCATTTGTACCACAGCTGTGGTCACAGATCTCCAGCCGTAACTGTTGCCACCATTTGTACCACAGCTGTGGTCACAGCTCTCCAGCCGTAACTGTTGCCACCATTTGTGCCACAGCTGTGGTCACAGCTCTCCAGCCGTAACTGTTGCCACCATTTGTACCACAGCTGTGGTCACAGCTCTCCAGCCGTAACTGTTGCCACCATTTGTACCACAGCTGTGGTCACAGATCTCCAGCCGTAACTGTTGCCACCATTTGTGCCACAGCTGTGGTCACAGATCTCCAGCCGTAACTGTTGCCACCATTTGTGCCACAGCTGTGGTCACAGATCTCCAGCCGTAACTGTTGCCACCATTTGTACCACAGCTGTGGTCACAGATCTCCAGCCGTAACTGTTGCCACCATTTGTACCACAGCTGTGGTCACAGCTCTCCAGCCGTAACTGTTGCCACCATTTGTACCACAGCTGTGGTCACAGATCTCCAGCCGTAACTGTTGCCACCATTTGTACCACAGCTGTGGTCACAGATCTCCAGCCGTAACTGTTGCCACCATTTGTACCACAGCTGTGGTCACAGCTCTCCAGCCGTAACTGTTGCCACCATTTGTACCACAGCTGTGGTCACAGCTCTCCAGCCGTAACTGTTGCCACCATTTGTGCCACAGCTGTGGTCACAGCTCTCCAGCCGTAACTGTTGCCACCATTTGTACCACAGCTGTGGTCACAGATCTCCAGCCGTAACTGTTGCCACCATTTGTACCACAGCTGTGGTCACAGCTCTCCAGCCGTAACTGTTGCCACCATTTGTACCACAGCTGTGGTCACAGCTCTCCAGCCGTAACTGTTGCCACCATTTGTGCCACAGCTGTGGTCACAGCTCTCCAGCCGTAACTGTTGCCACCATTTGTACCACAGCTGTGGTCACAGATCTCCAGCCGTAACTGTTGCCACCATTTGTACCACAGCTGTGGTCACAGATCTCCAGCCGTAACTGTTGCCACCATTTGTACCACAGCTGTGGTCACAGCTCTCCAGCCGTAACTGTTGCCACCATTTGTGCCACAGCTGTGGTCACAGCTCTCCAGCCGTAACTGTTGCCACCATTTGTACCACAGCTGTGGTCACAGATCTCCAGCCGTAACTGTTGCCACCATTTGTACCACAGCTGTGGTCACAGCTCTCCAGCCGTAACTGTTGCCACCATTTGTGCCACAGCTGTGGTCACAGCTCTCCAGCCGTAACTGTTGCCACCATTTGTACCACAGCTGTGGTCACAGCTCTCCAGCCGTAACTGTTGCCACCATTTGTGCCACAGCTGTGGTCACAGCTCTCCAGCCGTAACTGTTGCCACCATTTGTACCACAGCTGTGGTCACAGATCTCCAGCCGTAACTGTTGCCACCATTTGTACCACAGCTGTGGTCACAGATCTCCAGCCGTAACTGTTGCCACCATTTGTACCACAGCTGTGGTCACAGCTCTCCAGCCGTAACTGTTGCCACCATTTGTGCCACAGCTGTGGTCACAGATCTCCAGCCGTAACTGTTGCCACCATTTGTACCACAGCTGTGGTCACAGCTCTCCAGCCGTAACTGTTGCCACCATTTGTACCACAGCTGTGGTCACAGCTCTCCAGCCGTAACTGTTGCCACCATTTGTACCACAGCTGTGGTCACAGATCTCCAGCCGTAACTGTTGCCACCATTTGTGCCACAGCTGTGGTCACAGATCTCCAGCCGTAACTGTTGCCACCATTTGTACCACAGCTGTGGTCACAGATCTCCAGCCGTAACTGTTGCCACCATTTGTACCACAGCTGTGGTCACAGATCTCCAGCCGTAACTGTTGCCACCATTTGTGCCACAGCTGTGGTCACAGCTCTCCAGCCGTAACTGTTGCCACCATTTGTACCACAGCTGTGGTCACAGATCTCCAGCCGTAACTGTTGCCACCATTTGTACCACAGCTGTGGTCACAGCTCTCCAGCCGTAACTGTTGCCACCATTTGTGCCACAGCTGTGGTCACAGCTCTCCAGCCGTAACTGTTGCCACCATTTGTGCCACAGCTGTGGTCACAGATCTCCAGCCGTAACTGTTGCCACCATTTGTACCACAGCTGTGGTCACAGATCTCCAGCCGTAACTGTTGCCACCATTTGTACCACAGCTGTGGTCACAGATCTCCAGCCGTAACTGTTGCCACCATTTGTACCACAGCTGTGGTCACAGCTCTCCAGCCGTAACTGTTGCCACCATTTGTGCCACAGCTGTGGTCACAGATCTCCAGCCGTAACTGTTGCCACCATTTGTACCACAGCTGTGGTCACAGCTCTCCAGCCGTAACTGTTGCCACCATTTGTACCACAGCTGTGGTCACAGATCTCCAGCCGTAACTGTTGCCACCATTTGTACCACAGCTGTGGTCACAGCTCTCCAGCCGTAACTGTTGCCACCATTTGTACCACAGCTGTGGTCACAGATCTCCAGCCGTAACTGTTGCCACCATTTGTGCCACAGCTGTGGTCACAGATCTCCAGCCGTAACTGTTGCCACCATTTGTACCACAGCTGTGGTCACAGATCTCCAGCCGTAACTGTTGCCACCATTTGTACCACAGCTGTGGTCACAGATCTCCAGCCGTAACTGTTGCCACCATTTGTGCCACAGCTGTGGTCACAGATCTCCAGCCGTAACTGTTGCCACCATTTGTACCACAGCTGTGGTCACAGATCTCCAGCCGTAACTGTTGCCACCATTTGTGCCACAGCTGTGGTCACAGCTCTCCAGCCGTAACTGTTGCCACCATTTGTACCACAGCTGTGGTCACAGATCTCCAGCCGTAACTGTTGCCACCATTTGTGCCACAGCTGTGGTCACAGATCTCCAGCCGTAACTGTTGCCACCATTTGTACCACAGCTGTGGTCACAGCTCTCCAGCCGTAACTGTTGCCACCATTTGTACCACAGCTGTGGTCACAGCTCTCCAGCCGTAACTGTTGCCACCATTTGTACCACAGCTGTGGTCACAGATCTCCAGCCGTAACTGTTGCCACCATTTGTACCACAGCTGTGGTCACAGCTCTCCAGCCGTAACTGTTGCCACCATTTGTGCCACAGCTGTGGTCACAGATCTCCAGCCGTAACTGTTGCCACCATTTGTACCACAGCTGTGGTCACAGATCTCCAGCCGTAACTGTTGCCACCATTTGTGCCACAGCTGTGGTCACAGCTCTCCAGCCGTAACTGTTGCCACCATTTGTGCCACAGCTGTGGTCACAGATCTCCAGCCGTAACTGTTGCCACCATTTGTACCACAGCTGTGGTCACAGATCTCCAGCCGTAACTGTTGCCACCATTTGTGCCACAGCTGTGGTCACAGCTCTCCAGCCGTAACTGTTGCCACCATTTGTACCACAGCTGTGGTCACAGATCTCCAGCCGTAACTGTTGCCACCATTTGTGCCACAGCTGTGGTCACAGATCTCCAGCCGTAACTGTTGCCACCATTTGTACCACAGCTGTGGTCACAGATCTCCAGCCGTAACTGTTGCCACCATTTGTACCACAGCTGTGGTCACAGATCTCCAGCCGTAACTGTTGCCACCATTTGTGCCACAGCTGTGGTCACAGATCTCCAGCCGTAACTGTTGCCACCATTTGTGCCACAGCTGTGGTCACAGATCTCCAGCCGTAACTGTTGCCACCATTTGTGCCACAGCTGTGGTCACAGATCTCCAGCCGTAACTGTTGCCACCATTTGTACCACAGCTGTGGTCACAGATCTCCAGCCGTAACTGTTGCCACCATTTGTGCCACAGCTGTGGTCACAGATCTCCAGCCGTAACTGTTGCCACCATTTGTACCACAGCTGTGGTCACAGATCTCCAGCCGTAACTGTTGCCACCATTTGTGCCACAGCTGTGGTCACAGATCTCCAGCCGTAACTGTTGCCACCATTTGTGCCACAGCTGTGGTCACAGATCTCCAGCCGTAACTGTTGCCACCATTTGTACCACAGCTGTGGTCACAGATCTCCAGCCGTAACTGTTGCCACCATTTGTACCACAGCTGTGGTCACAGATCTCCAGCCGTAACTGTTGCCACCATTTGTACCACAGCTGTGGTCACAGATCTCCAGCCGTAACTGTTGCCACCATTTGTACCACAGCTGTGGTCACAGATCTCCAGCCGTAACTGTTGCCACCATTTGTACCACAGCTGTGGTCACAGATCTCCAGCCGTAACTGTTGCCACCATTTGTACCACAGCTGTGGTCACAGATCTCCAGCCGTAACTGTTGCCACCATTTGTACCACAGCTGTGGTCACAGATCTCCAGCCGTAACTGTTGCCACCATTTGTGCCACAGCTGTGGTCACAGATCTCCAGCCGTAACTGTTGCCACCATTTGTACCACAGCTGTGGTCACAGATCTCCAGCCGTAACTGTTGCCACCATTTGTACCACAGCTGTGGTCACAGATCTCCAGCCGTAACTGTTGCCACCATTTGTACCACAGCTGTGGTCACAGATCTCCAGCCGTAACTGTTGCCACCATTTGTGCCACAGCTGTGGTCACAGATCTCCAGCCGTAACTGTTGCCACCATTTGTACCACAGCTGTGGTCACAGCTCTCCAGCCGTAACTGTTGCCACCATTTGTGCCACAGCTGTGGTCACAGATCTCCAGCCGTAACTGTTGCCACCATTTGTACCACAGCTGTGGTCACAGATCTCCAGCCGTAACTGTTGCCACTTTTGTAACCAGCCGTAACTGTTGCCACCATTTGTGCCACAGCTGTGGTCACAGATCTCCAGCCGTAACTGTTGCCACCATTTGTACCACAGCTGTGGTCACAGATCTCCAGCCGTAACTGTTGCCACCATTTGTACCACAGCTGTGGTCACAGATCTCCAGCCGTAACTGTTGCCACCATTTGTACCACAGCTGTGGTCACAGATCTCCAGCCGTAACTGTTGCCACCATTTGTACCACAGCTGTGGTCACAGATCTCCAGCCGTAACTGTTGCCACCATTTGTACCACAGCTGTGGTCACAGATCTCCAGCCGTAACTGTTGCCACCATTTGTACCACAGCTGTGGTCACAGATCTCCAGCCGTAACTGTTGCCACCATTTGTACCACAGCTGTGGTCACAGATCTCCAGCCGTAACTGTTGCCACCATTTGTGCCACAGCTGTGGTCACAGATCTCCAGCCGTAACTGTTGCCACCATTTGTGCCACAGCTGTGGTCACAGATCTCCAGCCGTAACTGTTGCCACCATTTGTGCCACAGCTGTGGTCACAGATCTCCAGCCGTAACTGTTGCCACCATTTGTACCACAGCTGTGGTCACAGATCTCCAGCCGTAACTGTTGCCACCATTTGTGCCACAGCTGTGGTCACAGATCTCCAGCCGTAACTGTTGCCACCATTTGTACCACAGCTGTGGTCACAGATCTCCAGCCGTAACTGTTGCCACCATTTGTGCCACAGCTGTGGTCACAGATCTCCAGCCGTAACTGTTGCCACCATTTGTACCACAGCTGTGGTCACAGATCTCCAGCCGTAACTGTTGCCACCATTTGTGCCACAGCTGTGGTCACAGATCTCCAGCCGTAACTGTTGCCACCATTTGTACCACAGCTGTGGTCACAGATCTCCAGCCGTAACTGTTGCCACCATTTGTGCCACAGCTGTGGTCACAGATCTCCAGCCGTAACTGTTGCCACCATTTGTACCACAGCTGTGGTCACAGATCTCCAGCCGTAACTGTTGCCACCATTTGTGCCACAGCTGTGGTCACAGATCTCCAGCCGTAACTGTTGCCACCATTTGTACCACAGCTGTGGTCACAGATCTCCAGCCGTAACTGTTGCCACCATTTGTGCCACAGCTGTGGTCACAGATCTCCAGCCGTAACTGTTGCCACCATTTGTACCACAGCTGTGGTCACAGATCTCCAGCCGTAACTGTTGCCACCATTTGTGCCACAGCTGTGGTCACAGATCTCCAGCCGTAACTGTTGCCACCATTTGTACCACAGCTGTGGTCACAGATCTCCAGCCGTAACTGTTGCCACCATTTGTGCCACAGCTGTGGTCACAGATCTCCAGCCGTAACTGTTGCCACCATTTGTACCACAGCTGTGGTCACAGATCTCCAGCCGTAACTGTTGCCACCATTTGTACCACAGCTGTGGTCACAGATCTCCAGCCGTAACTGTTGCCACCATTTGTACCACAGCTGTGGTCACAGATCTCCAGCCGTAACTGTTGCCACCATTTGTGCCACAGCTGTGGTCACAGATCTCCAGCCGTAACTGTTGCCACCATTTGTACCACAGCTGTGGTCACAGATCTCCAGCCGTAACTGTTGCCACCATTTGTACCACAGCTGTGGTCACAGATCTCCAGCCGTAACTGTTGCCACCATTTGTACCACAGCTGTGGTCACAGATCTCCAGCCGTAACTGTTGCCACCATTTGTGCCACAGCTGTGGTCACAGATCTCCAGCCGTAACTGTTGCCACCATTTGTACCACAGCTGTGGTCACAGATCTCCAGCCGTAACTGTTGCCACCATTTGTGCCACAGCTGTGGTCACAGATCTCCAGCCGTAACTGTTGCCACCATTTGTGCCACAGCTGTGGTCACAGATCTCCAGCCGTAACTGTTGCCACCATTTGTACCACAGCTGTGGTCACAGATCTCCAGCCGTAACTGTTGCCACCATTTGTACCACAGCTGTGGTCACAGATCTCCAGCCGTAACTGTTGCCACCATTTGTGCCACAGCTGTGGTCACAGATCTCCAGCCGTAACTGTTGCCACCATTTGTACCACAGCTGTGGTCACAGATCTCCAGCCGTAACTGTTGCCACCATTTGTGCCACAGCTGTGGTCACAGATCTCCAGCCGTAACTGTTGCCACCATTTGTACCACAGCTGTGGTCACAGATCTCCAGCCGTAACTGTTGCCACCATTTGTACCACAGCTGTGGTCACAGATCTCCAGCCGTAACTGTTGCCACCATTTGTGCCACAGCTGTGGTCACAGATCTCCAGCCGTAACTGTTGCCACCATTTGTGCCACAGCTGTGGTCACAGCTCTCCAGCCGTAACTGTTGCCACCATTTGTGCCACAGCTGTGGTCACAGATCTCCAGCCGTAACTGTTGCCACCATTTGTACCACAGCCTGTGGTCACAGATCTCCAGCCGTAACTGTTGCCACCATTTGTACCACAGCTGTGGTCACAGATCTCCAGCCGTAACTGTTGCCACCATTTGTGCCACAGCTGTGGTCACAGATCTCCAGCCGTAACTGTTGCCACCATTTGTACCACAGCTGTGGTCACAGCTCTCCAGCCGTAACTGTTGCCACCATTTGTGCCACAGCTGTGGTCACAGATCTCCAGCCGTAACTGTTGCCACCATTTGTACCACAGCTGTGGTCACAGATCTCCAGCCGTAACTGTTGCCACCATTTGTACCACAGCTGTGGTCACAGCTCTCCAGCCGTAACTGTTGCCACCATTTGTGCCACAGCTGTGGTCACAGATCTCCAGCCGTAACTGTTGCCACCATTTGTACCACAGCTGTGGTCACAGCTCTCCAGCCGTAACTGTTGCCACCATTTGTGCCACAGCTGTGGTCACAGATCTCCAGCCGTAACTGTTGCCACCATTTGTACCACAGCTGTGGTCACAGCTCTCCAGCCGTAACTGTTGCCACCATTTGTGCCACAGCTGTGGTCACAGATCTCCAGCCGTAACTGTTGCCACCATTTGTACCACAGCTGTGGTCACAGATCTCCAGCCGTAACTGTTGCCACCATTTGTGCCACAGCTGTGGTCACAGATCTCCAGCCGTAACTGTTGCCACCATTTGTACCACAGCTGTGGTCACAGATCTCCAGCCGTAACTGTTGCCACCATTTGTGCCACAGCTGTGGTCACAGATCTCCAGCCGTAACTGTTGCCACCATTTGTACCACAGCTGTGGTCACAGATCTCCAGCCGTAACTGTTGCCACCATTTGTACCACAGCTGTGGTCACAGCTCTCCAGCCGTAACTGTTGCCACCATTTGTACCACAGCTGTGGTCACAGATCTCCAGCCGTAACTGTTGCCACCATTTGTGCCACAGCTGTGGTCACAGATCTCCAGCCGTAACTGTTGCCACCATTTGTACCACAGCTGTGGTCACAGATCTCCAGCCGTAACTGTTGCCACCATTTGTGCCACAGCTGTGGTCACAGATCTCCAGCCGTAACTGTTGCCACCATTTGTACCACAGCTGTGGTCACAGCTCTCCAGCCGTAACTGTTGCCACCATTTGTGCCACAGCTGTGGTCACAGATCTCCAGCCGTAACTGTTGCCACCATTTGTACCACAGCTGTGGTCACAGATCTCCAGCCGTAACTGTTGCCACCATTTGTGCCACAGCTGTGGTCACAGATCTCCAGCCGTAACTGTTGCCACCATTTGTACCACAGCTGTGGTCACAGATCTCCAGCCGTAACTGTTGCCACCATTTGTGCCACAGCTGTGGTCACAGATCTCCAGCCGTAACTGTTGCCACCATTTGTACCACAGCTGTGGTCACAGATCTCCAGCCGTAACTGTTGCCACCATTTGTACCACAGCTGTGGTCACAGATCTCCAGCCGTAACTGTTGCCACCATTTGTGCCACAGCTGTGGTCACAGATCTCCAGCCGTAACTGTTGCCACCATTTGTACCACAGCTGTGGTCACAGATCTCCAGCCGTAACTGTTGCCACCATTTGTGCCACAGCTGTGGTCACAGATCTCCAGCCGTAACTGTTGCCACCATTTGTGCCACAGCTGTGGTCACAGATCTCCAGCCGTAACTGTTGCCACCATTTGTACCACAGCTGTGGTCACAGATCTCCAGCCGTAACTGTTGCCACCATTTGTACCACAGCTGTGGTCACAGATCTCCAGCCGTAACTGTTGCCACCATTTGTGCCACAGCTGTGGTCACAGATCTCCAGCCGT